>JASANB010005515.1:0-38109 GCA_030248155.1 Sabatieria punctata
CTTTCGTGTGATGCTAGTTAGGTGAAGCTGAAGGGTGATTTGTCCTTTCTAGTAGGAAGTATGTAACCCCTAGCACCTAGTGCATTGGTGCATATAGACTTTATTCTAAATAATATTTTACCACTGACATCTGTCAGCGTGTTCACATATGGACTGAACGAAATGAAAAGTAATGTTTTATGAGGAATATTTTGCTAGCCGAGTGTTTCATTCAGTAATACACATCCTATGTTGGCTGACTTTACCAGTATATAGTTATTATCGGATATTGGAGAATGGATAAAAAGTTTGGAGCAAAAGATCTGAAGCAGGGCTGGATATTTTCGGAAAAACGTTGGCCTGATTTTTCCAGTTTTTTCGGTTTCTTTCCAAAATCACGGAAAAAAACTCCAGCTCAAGTTCTGAGAACATACCTTAGCCTGGTTTTATGAATTCTAACGCTTTCTAGCGCCTTACTGAGTCGTTTCAGAACAGAAATACCCGTCTTACACAGATCTAAATCACGAATTATAATATACAGTGTGCCAAAAAAACAACCTAGCAGACTTTTCCCCGTAGCAAACGCAAATTTCAACCGATTTGAATGAATCCATTTTTTATTGAAAGATAAATAAATTCTTAAAAGATTGCTGGAATTTTCATTAACATACTCTGCTTAGTTCCTGAGATATTGGCTCTCAATATTAAAACAGTGATTTTGGCAGTGAACAAGAGGGATTTTTTTATTATTCTGCACTTCGTAATAAAACGGATTCCTGCTACTGCTAAGGGCTCTTGGAGGCTTTACATGTGATACAGAAACTCGGTTTACTTCAACACTAAAGTATCATTAGCCCCAGCAGTAGGAATCTGTTTTATTATGAAATGCAACGGAATCGCTCTTGTTCTTTGCCAAAATCTATTTCGACTTAGAAGGCAAATATCTCAAGAACAAAACTGTGAATCTCAATAAAAATTGCACCAATCTTTGAAGAATTTATCAGTCTTTCATTCAGAAAAGGGTTCATTCAAATCGGTTATGGTTGCAAAAGTAAAAAATCTGCTGGCTTGTTCTTTATCACCCTTGTTCAATGCCAAAATCTCTGTTTTGACTTTGAGGACAAATATCTCAGGAACTAAGCAGGCTATCTTAATAAACGGTATATCAATCTTTCAAGGATTTATTTATCTTTCATTTCAAAAGGATTCATTCGAATCGGTTGAGATTTGCGGTTGCGACAGCAAAAACTCTGCTGGGTAGTTTTTTTGGCACACCCTGTACATCTCAAAAGTCCATTTTTTATCTGAAAAATGACATAAATTGGTTATTTTAAGCTTGAGTTTTTTCCGGAAAAAATACGGAAAAAACATACCACACATCCCTGAACGGGTGTGCAAAAATCTAGCACCTTTTAGAGCAGCAATTTTAAGCCTAACACATGGTGTTTAGGTTACATACCCTTAGGCTTAGACAAATACAGTAGCCTTTAGGCTTAGACTAGCTATAGCCTATCACACATGTACGTCCGAATGTCTATAAATGGGAGTAGTGGGGAGCCAGATGTAGCGGTAATTTAAGAGCATAAAAAGAGAGTATTAAGAACATAGGTTTAGAATTGCCTGCCGGCCGTAAATGGACGTGCTACATTATGGTCAGCTTACATTACCGTCGGTGGCACACGAATGTTTAGGGGATTGAGGGCGCACCGCCCATATACGGACGGCCGGCCAAGATGCGTTCGGCTGATTAAAGCGGGTGTCTTCTCGAGGCTCTGATTCGATTGCTCCCCTCATCACCTATTGCGCAAGTCGTTCGCTAATTGCACGCTCAATAAGTTAATTACCGGATCTATCTGCATAGTTAGCACAGCCAGTTAGCCTCGTACCTTTGACTCCTAGACTCCGTGTGACCTACGGTGAGAAGCAAGTTAGCCAGTTTGGCTGGAAACTGGAACTCTATATTTGGCGTCTTGTGAGGTGGGTCGGGTAAACCCGCTCAGATCAGGTTTCAGAGTGCGCATGAATAGCCGAAAAGCAAATTCTACTTCGTTACTCGTTCGTTAACACCGTCAGGGATGCCTACCCAATTCAAAGTTTGAATTTGATATGGTATGGTATAGTACTAGCTAATTCAGCTTGAATTTGGTTGGTATGAATTTGGTACAGTAGTGGTAGTTTGCTGGGATAATGTCCTAGAAGCCTTTGGAAATTATGCTCAATCCACTCTTCTTGAGTTTTTTCCAATCAAAACATGCAGAAAGGATTGGGAATATATTTTGACGCATTTGAAAAGTGTTATAAATATAGCCAACAAGCTAGTACTAAAATGAAAAGGCCTTACCAAAATCATAATTAATTCTAGTACTAAAATTATCTGGTAAAGGCGTCTGTTTTTGATATGGTATGGTATGGTAAAGAAGGAGCTGTTTTGAATTTGGTTTGGTATGGTACTAGTACTAAATTCAAAGATTCATTTTAGTACTAGTACAATATTGGCATGCTAGGCATCCCTGACCACAACAGCCCCGAACGTGGGGTTACCATATTTGATGCCACTAAAGCCTAGGTACCAAACATATATGGCACCATATATGGTCCCAGTACCATAAACGGCTTTAACTATATTATACATATCATTCGGAGGGGGCTAAAGCGGTAAAATCACCGCCCCAAGCCCGCTTTTTCGGCAAGAGTCTCCCAGCGGATTTTTTGGGGACATGTTAGTTCCAAAGTAAAGAAAATTTCGGCCAAGGCAACAGACTTTGAAGCACAAAATAGGGTTTTCGCCTAGTCTACAACCGAAAAAAGGGTTTTAGCGGTCATAGAAACCCTGATTAGGCATTTTAGGTTACTTTCAAACCCTAATCAGGCTTTTTGTAAGGGTTAGAAATTCTAAACAGTGTTTCAGTAGAGTTCGAACAATACCCAATACTTGGCGAAAGAGACAAAAAAATCAGAACTAATGCACATACCAATCGAGCAAGCAGCCTTATCGGTCCGCAGCGAGCAGCATAGCAAAAAAAGCGCTTATCTAAACGAAAACAGTCGTTTAGTGGTGAGCGGCATGCGGGGAAACAGATTTGGCCATGCGTGCGATTTGAAAATGTCCATTCATGGACACGCACACACTCTTGGTCGGACTCCTGCTGAGTCCGCGATTATGAGTTTTCCTTGGCACAACCAGTTGCCCTGCCACTAGACAACTACATAAGAACCATTGTAAGCCTGCGGTAGAAAGGACACGATTATCCCCTTGCGACTCACCTGCCACTTTAGTGGCTTGTGGATAGTTTCGGCTTTGTGCGTTTGCAGATAACTTTAGCCAATGTAGTTTCGCGTATCGGCGAATTTTGCCGAAGAAACATGTGTTTAGTTTCGAGAGACGAAAACTATCAGAATTTCATTTCCGATAGCTGTCGTGAAACGACTTTTCCGTTAAGAGTTGTAACACACATTGTAAATGAGTAAAAGTAAAACGGTAACAGGGGGTCAAGTACTGAAGGAGATTTATCGGCAGATCAGTAGTAAACCACACCGCACCACACGAAACCCCCCTCGACCCCCCACCTGAGGAAACCCCCCCTAACCCCTCCCCCCAGGTCGGCCCGGAGCTGTTACATGTATGGTGCACTGTATGTAATGTACACGCTAGTCAACATTAACAAACCATACATACATGTAACAGGGGGTCTGGGATGGGGATCCCCCTCCCGAGACGATTTTTCGTCCCATCCACCTCGATTTTCTGGCAAGTGATTTTTCAGCAATTTTTGGGATTTTTTACAATTTCAGACACAAAAATTTCCAAAATAGCCAGCAAAACAGCACATTTTTGCTGTATTTCAGCCTAAATTAGCGATTTTTGACGATTTTTAGTCGAAAATTCAGAAAAAATTTAAGAGTCGTTCTCTGGTCAGATCGCGTTTTGGTCCTTTGCCCTATTCAGACCCAAAATTGAAACTTTGAGCTAGAGAGCTGTAAGTTCGTACACTAATAGATACTTATGAGTTATCTTTCAGCTGCAAAGGATTAATGGATCTGACGCTCCTGTCCTGAGATATAGCCTTCCGAAAATCGGTCTGCTTAACTATGGGACCAAAATTTCAAACTCGAATTTCTCGGTTCATACTCGGAATTCGGACCTAAAAATTGGGGGGTTTTAGAGTACTTTTAGACTGCTTTAAGAAACTTTCGTTTCGTCAAATTTTCGTTTTCAGAAAAAAAATTTTTTTCGCCCCCTTTGCGCCCCCTAGCTCGTCTGGAACCCCCTACCCAGTTTTTTTATTTCAGAAAAAGGTTGCGCTATCAATTACCTACCGTTTGGTGTGAAGCATTGTTTGCTCAGACCCGAAAAACGTGAGAAAATTGAGATCAAACATGTCCCGGTCGCAAAATTTTCGCACTTTTCTCAGGTCAAATATTTCCAAGTCCGGTTTTCCACCTACTAGTACGAATTCGGACTTAAAAATTGGGGGTTTTAGAGTTGCGCTATCAATTACCTACCGTTTGGTGTGAAGCATTGTTTGCTCAGACCCGAAAAACGTGAGAAAATTGAGATCAAACATGTCCCGGTCGCAAAATTTTCGCACTTTTCTCAGGTCAAATATTTCCAAGTCCGGTTTTCCACCTACTAGTACGAATTCGGACTTAAAAATTGGGGGTTTTAGAGTTGCGCTATCAATTACCTACCGTTTGGTGTGAAGCATTGTTTGCTCAGACCCGAAAAACGTGAGAAAATTGAGATCAAACATGTCCCGGTCGCAAAATTTTCGCACTTTTCTCAGGTCAAATATTTCCAAGTCCAGTTTTCCACCTACTAGTACGAATTCGGACTTAAAAATTGGGGGTTTTAGAAAAGCTTTAGTTTTAAAAAAACTGGGTTGGGGGGTTCCAGACGAGCTAGGGGGGCGCAAAGGGGGCGAAAAAAATTTTTTTTCTGAAAACGAAAATTTGAGAAAAAATTCTTAAAGCAGTCTAAAAGTACTCTAAAACCCCCAATTTTTAAGTCCGAATTCGTACTAGTAGGTGGAAAACCGGACTTGGAAATATTTGACCTGAGAAAAGTGCGAAAATTTTGCGACCGGGACATGTTTGACCTTAATTTTCTCACGTTTTTCGGGTCTGAGCAAACAATGCTTCACACCAAACGGTAGGTAATTGATAGCGCAACATTTTTCTGAAATTAAAAAAAACTGGGTAGCGGGGGTTCCAGACGAGCTAGGGGGCGCAAAGGGGGCGAAAAAAAATTTTTTTCTGAAAACGAAAATTTGACGAAAGTTTCTTAAAGCAGTCTAAAAGTACTCTAAAACCCCCAATTTTTAGGTCCGAATTCCGAGTATGAAGCGAGAAATTCGAGTTTGAAATTTTGGTCCCATAGTTAAGCAGACCGATTTTCGGAAGGCTATATCTCAGGACAGGAGCCTCAGATCCACTAATCCTTTGCAGCTGAAAGATAACTCATAGGTATGTTTTAGTGTGCCAACTTACAGCTCTCTAGCTCAAACTTTCAATTTTGGGGTCTGAATACTGAAACTCGATCGGTTCAGAGAACGACTCTTAAATGAATTCGGCATTTTCAGACGAATTTGTTTTATGTTTAAAAGAAAATATGTGCATCTTCAATTTTCAGAAACAATCAAATATAGTTACAGAAATTTTGCAGCCACATATCGTCCTATCTTCAGCCGAAAGTTGCACGTAAGGTATACAAGCAGCATCTAAAGTGCTTCAAATCCTTGATTAAGTGCCGATACGAATCCCACAAGTTTGCTTTGATACGCAGACAGAACAATAGCTAATCGGTCAATTTAACTCTCGACTAAGCTCTCAGCTGACCTAGACATGGGAATCGTTTGCAGCAATAGTACCGACGTTCAAAGTATCGTGTCATCCGACCCGACCAGCCAACAACCAATTACACCCTCGCCCCTCAAATCGAAACCCAGTCACGTGTTCTCGTTTGAAGTGGCCGACGAGAAACCGGAACAGATATGGGAGGCGGAGCTTCGGATTCGACGAATCCTCGACGAAAATCGCCTCTGCCTATTGGGTCACCAGTTTTGTCCGAAGTTCGAGGAGTTGAAGCTCCTACTCGACACTCGATACGGCCTGAAAGAACCGGAGATAAAGTGGCTGAAGCTGGATTGCGAGTTCCAAGATGGTCAGTTGAAATCGGCGCGTCAATATCTGTTGCGTCAGAGCAATAAATCCGCCGCTTTCCCGTTATTGTTCGCGGAAGGACAATTTTTGGCAGACTATCAAATGATCAAAGTTCAGGGGAGTGGTGAGCTGAAGAGAAAACTGAAACAACAGAAGTTGGTTTCGAGTACTGATTGAATGTGATGTTGCTTTAGTTTATTGATTGAATTTTTATGTACAAATCGTAAAACAGTCTGGGTGTTGTTACAAAACGTCCTATTGATCCACTATAAATTTTCTATATCGATCGACAAACATACTGATATCACAGGAACATTATTCACATGAACGTTCAATCTCCATAGCCTCTCAAAGCCAACTTTTGTGCTAGTCTTAGTGCATACAACTCAGCTGAAATCGCACTAAAAGCAGCCACTTTCACCACCGTCTCACCGGCAGCTGTCAGCACCACCCGTTTAGCTGTTGCCTTGCCCGTTTCCTTGGCTACTGTCTTCACTGCCTCTTTACCCACCACACGACTTCCTCCTTTTCCCACTGAACTAATCAACGTTGAAGCCGTGCCCAAGGTGAACACATCAGCAGCGCAGGAGGCAACCCCCAGACCCAAATTGAGCAGCCCGGCCCCTGGACAATCATTGGCAATGTCCTCGATACCATTGACAACTTGTTTGATAGAGCCCACCACAGGCACAAAGTCCCAGCCAGACATCTCACGCTCAAAGCCGTACTTGCCCTCATTGGTCAGGCTGATGTATTCGGTCATTATCAGTTCATACTCTTCAGCAAACAACTCCTCAAACAGAGCGGCGCGGTCTTTGCAAGTGTAAGGAAGTTCGGCCATCACTTCTGACTTGGTCATGGGACCCTTGGTACGGACTGACTGGATGCATTTGAGGTGCAGGTTGCAGACCCACTGAACGAATTCTTTTTCCACCCGTTTGGCATCGTCGGAGCAGTCGTCATCTATCAGAAACTTCATCTTGTAGAAGTAGGAGTCGGGCCGGGTGGAGTTTGGGTAGTGCAGCCAAACGTGGAAGATTATGCGGGGGTTGTATTCCTCGGGGACGATGGAGAGCCAAGCCACCGCTGCCACTTCAAAGAGACGCCAGATTATGTAGGAGCCGCCATTGCCTCGGTTGACCTAAAGCAGAAAGACGAAACTTTCTCAGAGTAGACAGGCAGGGAGACTAAGCCATATACGGATCCGCTCCTTTTGTATGTAGCTTATGGACGGACATGTATCGACATGGCTACTTAGCCTTCTATGGCTACCACTCTTCAACATCATAGCCATGGCATGCTGCTGTCTGCGTCTGTGGTGTATTGGTAGCAACTTTGCCTGCCATGCAGCCAGCGTTAGACACATAGTAGGGGTTCGACTACTGTGGATCAGGTATACCTGTACCTGTACCTGATTATCAGGTAGATTTGCAATACCCATTGTTTTTGTTTGTTTTTTTGTTTTTTTTGTTTTGTTTTTTTTGTTTTTTTTGTTTTATGAGTTCCACTGTCCTTTCGGACAGCTCAGGACACCCCTCGCTCTTTTCAGAGCCCTTCAATGGGGTAGCCCTGTCTACAAACAACCCTCCCCTTTGCTGCCATTGGGTGCAACGGCAGCGCCGGTTCGGTTCCCATTTACCTACTGGCCATCACCGGCTTTCGGCGGTCTGGGTTGGGCTTTACGTCGACTACTTCCAGTCGCTTCGACCGGTTTCGAACCCACAAAGAACCGCTCTCACGGATGCCGGGGCCGCCGTGACACACGGGATAGCATAAACTATCCGTGGCCAAGACGCGACTATCGGCCAAGACCCATCTGATACCTATCTGATACCTGATCGGGTACTTTGGAACCGCACCTACCTGATTTTGGGTATTTTTGGTCTGAAACAGGTACCGGTATCAGGTACAAACAAAACGCATTAAATGGTAGTTTTAGACAAATTTGTTCACTAAAAAGCGCGTTGGAAAGCTAAGTCTTCAAAATTTTCCCGCCCTGGTTGGGCCGCCCAACCAGGCCTTTTCAAACTACAAAAACGGGTAATTTCTGCTTATTTTGTACTCACAAATCTTTTCGAAACAGTTTTGAACGTTAACTTTCATAATTTTCTAGCCCCTGTTTTTTAGCCATGGCCGAACAAAAAATCTCAAAAAAGGTTGCACTTCGTTTGCAAAATCCTGGGTAAGCCACTGAGTAGAGGGACATACGGGTAAAAAGCGTTTACAAGAAGCTTTTCTCTGTCTGGCAATGATCAACACCACCAGAGATGGTTGTGCAAACCGATTCAGCAACCCTACAATAATTTTGAAAGTGTGTTTTTAGTATTTTATGTATTTTTATGACGAAAAAATCCTAAAACGACGTTACGTAACTAAACTGATTTTAGCTGCCATTCAAGCCTAAATTGGTATTTAGAGCGATTTTTCGGCTAAAATCTGGGTTGAAAATACCTGATACCTGAATGG
This sequence comes from Sabatieria punctata, assembly GCA_030248155.1. Classification (NCBI taxonomy): domain Eukaryota; kingdom Metazoa; phylum Nematoda; class Chromadorea; order Araeolaimida; family Comesomatidae; genus Sabatieria; species Sabatieria punctata. The sequence continues at coordinate 8,605 of JASANB010005515.1, forward strand.
GTACTTTTGAAATACCTGTACCTGATACCATACATGTAACAGGGGGGTCTGGGGGGTCTGCCCCCCCCACCCGACTTAGGCCAGACCCCCCGGATGGGACCCCCCTGAGACGATTACACCGACCCCCCCCCCTCCGATTTTTCTGGCAAGTAAATTTTCGAGCAAATTTTTGCCATTTTTTACACTTTCAAACACAAAAATTGCCAAAATCGCCTTGCAAAACAGCACTTTTTAGCTGTATTTCAGCCCAAATTAGCGATTTTTGGCGATTTTTAGGCCAAAAATTGCGATTTTTCTCGATTTTTGAGCATTTTTTAGTGCTCACCCCCTCCCCCAAAATTTTGGCTCAGACCCCCCCGGCCGGCGCCAGACCCCCCAACCCCCCTCCCCCCATCGGCGGATGACCTGTTACATGTATGCCTGATACCTGATATTAGGTACTTTCTCAATACCTGCCCACTGTAGGTTCGACCCCGGTGATTGCCTCGCATGTGGCCCTTGTGCTGTATATGGGTTCTTTACTGGTCTGTCCGCTGTTCAAGTGCCTTGTAATAATCCTTCATTTAACTCAGCAAAATCTGCTCTGAATAGGTAGTTTCTGCTAGTAAGGACTAGTAATGAACGTCTGAAGCATTACTTATCCCGTTACTTTGCACTAGCCGAAATGAAAAGAAAAGAAAACTAAACGCACTTTCTGATCATGGGGGAACAAGTTGAAGTCGACCGTTTTTCCTCCCAGACTGGCCGCAACCATGTGACCCGCATCGTCATTTTCAAACAAGCCCCGTCTTCTAATTATCCTAGCCAATTTTTTGTCGGTATCGCTCACTTCTCCTGTTCCCAAGTGCCTTTTCCTAATCGTCGCCCGAATGTGTTTGGGCAAGCGGCCATTATAGCGCCCTGACCGCGGACGACAATCACTGTTGACAGTCTCTGAGATTTGGACGTAATCCGCTTGATCAATTGGTTCAAAGTTAGTCAAATCTCCAATTGATAGGGCGCCGTGTGAACATGCCTCGGTCAAATTTGTCCATTCTCGAGAGTTGACATCCAGTTGGAAAGGCAGTTCATCAGGGGGAAACTGATAGCCGGCAGAATGTAGCTCGAAGCCTGTGGTAGAGCTCTAGAAGTTCTCGAAGAAGTTTGAGAAGTACGTAGAGTAGATTTGTGTTCAGGGATGTCTACCAAATTCAAACTTTTAATTTGATATGGCATGGTTGAGTATAAAGTTGGCGATTTGAATTCGATATGGTATGGTATCTCCTACCAACAAACCATACTGATATATCAGTATGCCATCATGTCATCATACTATTCATCATGAAATGGTCCACTACTATTCATCATTTTGAAGACTTTTGCAAGATTTTCTGATGAATCAATTACTTTATTGTTCATCAAATGCATTGGAATGGCCCAGCACTTCAACTTGACAAATAGGTCTTTTTACTATACGACAATGCTGAACAGTTTCTGATTAACTGTCATGGCGAGCCCAGTCAGTTTATGTGTCTGTGGCACGTTTCTTTTTCGGTTGAACTAAGGAAAATTGCCATTAAAGTTTGTTGAAGAATCATTATTTAATTGTTCCTCAATTTCTGTGATGAATAGTTTCTTCAGTTCATCATCTTTTGAAGAATAGTAATCGTAAAACGTGAAGAACTATTCGTCAAAAACAATTCATCAGGCAAAAACGAACCATTGATGAATTTTGCGGTTTGTTGGAAAGAGGTATAGTACTAGCTAATTCAGTTTGAATTTGGTTGGTAAGATTTTGGTATGAATTTGGTAGAGTACTGGTAGTTTGCTGTGATAATGTCAAAGAAGCCTTTGGAAATTATGCTCAATCCAATTTCTTGAGTTTTTTCGAATCAAAACATGCAGAAAGGATTGGGAATATGTTTTGACGCATTTCAAAGTGTTATAAATACATTGTTTTGAAAACCAAAATCATAATTCTAGTGCTAAAATTGTCTCGTAAAGGCGTTTGCTGATATTTTCGTATCATACAACAGGTCATCCGCCGAAAGGGGAGGGGTGGTTGGGCGGTCTGAGTCCAAATTTGGGACGGTGGTTGGGCACTGAAAACGCTCAGAAATCGCAAGAAATCGCAATTTTCGGCTAAAAATCCACAAAAATCGCTAATTTGGGCTAAAAAGTGCTGTTTTACAGGCGATATTGGCAATTTTTGTGTCTGAAATTGCAAAAAATCACAAAAATGTGCTCAAAAATTTACTTGCCAGAAAGATCCGAGCATGGTCGAAAAAATCGTCTCGGGGGCATCCAGGGTGTCTGGCCTAAGTCCGGTGTCGGGGGCAGACCCCCAGTTAGTTACATGTATGATATTTATATTTACAACGAACGAATCTAAACCAATCGATACATACATGTAACAGCTCCGGGCCGACCTGGGGGGAGGGGGGTAGGGGGGGGTTTCCTCAGATGGGGGGGCGAGGGGGGGTTTCGTCCAGAGGTGGGGTCCAAAATTTCAAAAAGCTCCAGAACGCCTGGAAATGCGTTTTTAGCACGTTTTTTTCAGTAAGGATGCTAAAAATCGCAATTTTAAGCTGCCAAATAGCTTTTTAGAGCTAAAAACAAGCAAAAAATGACAAAAAGGGCTTCCAAAAACACCGATTTCTCTTAAATATCAGCAGTGGAAGCGCCAAATTCGGTTTCCAAACGCTTTTCAAGTGAATTTTAGGCTAAAAATTAGTGATTTCTGACCCAGTTTGTTAACACTGGAGCCACCACTAGTACTTGTATTTTTTGGTCGGGGGGGTCCCTTAACCTGTCTCGGGGGGTGAGGGGGGCTTTGGCCTTTCCAGCTGGGGGAGTAACCCCCCCAAACCCCCCCCCCTAGTACATGTATGAATCGATATTCTTGCACCAAGGCGAATCTGAGTGGACTGTAAAGAAAGTTCAATTGCAAGTTGAACTTACGTTTCCCATTTTCAGCTAAATTACTGTCTTTCCAATAGAGCGGTGGAGAGGCAACTCAGGGACACGTATGATGTTATCCTTCGGGATTATTTCCGTACGTATGTCCAACTACGTAGGAGCGTTGGCTGCACTACGAGCCAGTTTTGCCGTGTGTAAAAGAAGCTGATTCATCGCTCCAGCGGCTGAGCGCGTGACGGCGTTCGCAAAATTGATAGTGGTGTCGATTTTTGCGGCCTTCAAGTTTTAGCTTACAAAGAACAAGCTTACGTACGGTTGTTTTGCTACTGGATTTTTGAATGTGTGTATGTGTATGGTGTGATCTATACGCACTTCTCTTAAAGTGAGGATTAGGTTCTATCCCTTCCAATGCTTCTGTAACAGGTGGAAAGTACCGATCATTGGAGTTTACACTTTGCACATGACTTTATTTTCACCATGAAACATAGTTATTCCAGAACAGCTGTTACGGATGTATAAAACATTATTTTTCATTTTCAAAGCTTATTTTGGAATGTACAGTCCGTCCGTCCGTCCGTCCGTAGCCCAAAAATTAGGCAATCTTGAGCTCGAGAAACAATAAAATCAAATGAATTTACAGTAATAAAAAAAGAAAACGCAATTACACTTGTCAAACATTTTATTTTTTGTCGTATTGGCACCCATAAAGTACAGTTGTGCCTTGAACAATTGCTGTCAGAAAGAACACGCGTTCAACACCTGCCCAAGTTACAGAAACAGCTAAAATATTTTTTACCGTACCGTACCGGTACCATATATGTGACCACAGGCCCCGAACGTGGGGTGCCATATATGGTGACGGTACCATATATGGTGTCGGTACCATAAACGGCGTTAAGTGCCTGACTGTTTTAGAGCTTGGGCATTTCTGTTCTGTTTATTTTTGAATAAAATTACTTACTTACTTAAAGAGTGCATTGTAGCCTAATCGGCTGATCACCGGTTTATCGCAAATGACTTTCGCTCTAAAAACGTCCTAAGATACTACAGAATTTCGGCAAAAAATGCTAATCAATATACGTACGTAGCTAAAATCGCTGTTTTACGTTCACTTTCAGCAATTTTCCGGTCTGACGTAGAAAATTGAAATTGTAAAAAGTGACCCATCGGAGTCAGTGGTTCCGTCTGGGAAGGTACCGGCTGTTCTGGACATGTATGCCCCTGGTACCGGTACTGTATGGTACCATATATACCTAAGCTGTACTGCTGAAAAAGACGAACGCAAAGGGGCTGCGTTGTCCAGTTCTCAATTTAAAAAAAAAACAAAAATTTCAAAGTTAGGGTTACGGTGGGTCCCGGAAGAAAAATAAAAATATATTAGCTATGTTTAGCTTGAGTTTTTTCCGACCCTTACAACCTGTTTTTTTTCTTCGAGAAAAAACACCAGAAAAACACACCTAACATCCCTGGTTGTTGGTAGTAAATAATACAGAGCCACTACAATGTATTTACACAAAGCCTATCCGCCCACAACTCCGTCCATCTGCTGTAGCAAAAAATCGGTGACAGGGTAAGCAGCCGCCATCTCTTGCACGTTCAGATAATACTTGACCTGACACGGTTGCAGAATGTAGGGTTGGTTCAGAAAATCGTCCACTTCCTCTGTCAGTTGCCCATCCAACACGTGCCAATAGTACTGCACCAGTTGAGTTTGCCAGCCCACCTTCACATAGACCACCATGGCAGGGTGTTCGGCCACCAACAAATGCGACCGATTCAAACGGATTTGGTTTAAACAGCTCACCGCACAGCAGAGCGCCCCCATACAGGGCAGTCTGACCAGTTCGGAGCCACGGATGCCCACTAAATTCAAACTTTGAATTTGATATGGTATGTGCTATAAAGTTGGAGATTTGAATTCGATATGGCATGGTGAACTACTAGCTAATTTTTTTTTAATTTGGTTGGTATGATTTTGGTATGAATTTGGTACAGTAGTGGTAGTTTGCTGTGATAATGTCATAGAAGCCTTTGGAAATTATGCTTAATCCACCTTTCTTGAGTTTTTAGAATCAAAACATGCAGAAAGGATTGGGAATATATTTTGACGCATTTGAAAAGTGTTATAAATATAGCCAACGAGCTAGTACTAAAATGAAAAGGCCTTTCCAAAATCATAATTCTAGTACTAAAATTATCTGGTAAAGGCGTTTGATTTTGGTATGGTATGGTATGTATAGAAGGAGCTGTTTTGAATTTGGTTTGGTATGGTACTGACACTAAATTCAAAGATTGATTTTAGTTTAGTACTAGTACAATTTTGGTATGGTAGGCATTTCTGTTAAGAGCAAGTACCGGAAGAACTGAGACAAACCAATACGCGCTGTGGAATATTGAGTTTAGTTCATGAATATTGGATACAAGCTCGCTCCCAAGAAGCTGAACAACTGTTAGAGCAGCAATGTACAGAGCCGACTGTTTGGTATTGGATTTTCCGTTCAACAACAAAACAGTATGTATTTTTGTGTATATTTTCACAAATGTGTATGTGTATTGTACTGAAAACGCAAATTTTGTGGTAGAATTTGAGCCAGAAATGCAAGGAAAATCAAAACGCTCAATGTCTGCTGCTGCTTGAAACCTTGGATGGCTTTGAAATCGACTTACTTAGGCCATTTGAAGGCTTTATGACGATATCTACTGCTTATTACTACAGCAAAAAACATGGAAATTTTACGATTCTGTTCGTAATCTTATCGACTTTTGTTGGTCAAATACATACACATACACAAACATACATAGTTTGAGTACTGTTTTACATAATGTGTATCAAAATTTTCAACGTGTGTGTGTATGTGTATACACATTGAAAGAAACAATGTGCATTTGTGTGTATGGTAAACGTGCAGTTCCTGTTGTTTGGTATTGGATTTTCCGTTTGTGTATGTGTATGTGTATGTGTATCAGGGTTGTATATTTTTCCGAAAAAAACCTCGGCCTGTTTTTTTCCAGTTTTTTTCCGGTTTTTTTCCGGTTTTTTTCCTAAATCGCGGAAAAAAACTCCAGCCCAAGTTCTGAGTATCCTAGGCTGGTTTTATGATTCCTAACGCTTCTTAGCGCCTTCCTCAGTCTTGTTAGACCAGAAATACACGTGTTACATTGATATAAATCACGAAACAGGCATGAAACAGTGCCTGACAGGTTCCATAAATAACGCTATATGCAAATTTTCTTACAGCAGTTTGCATTTTTGTTTTTTAATGCCAAATTTGGTCTTTTTTGTTGTTTTTCTAACAGTTTTGAGTCAGTATGGCCTATTATACATAGCAAAAGTCCATTTTTTAAACGAAAAATGACGTAAATTAGCTATTTTTAGCTTGAGTTTTTTCCGCGATTTATGTTTTTTTCCAACCCTTAGTAAAAAAAAACGGTTTTTTTCCGGTGTTTTTTTCCCACCTCACAACCCTGATGTGTATACACATTTACCTTCAAATGTGTATGGTAATTTGTGTATACACATTCAACAAAACAATGTGTATTTTTGTGTATATTTGGGTAAGTGTATTGTACTGAAAATGCAATTTTCTTGGTAGATTTGCAGTCAGAAATGCTAGGAAAATCAAGTTTCTCAATGTCTGCTGCTTGAAACCTTGGATAGCTTTGAAATCGAGTTACTTAGGCCATTTGAGGGCTTTATGACAATATCTACTGTTTATTACTGCTGCAAAAACTTAGAAATTTTACGTTTCTGTTTGAAATTTTATCGACTTTTGCTGATCAAATACACATACACAAAAATACACATTTTGAGTAGTGTTTGTGTATGGTAATGTGTATCGGAATTTTCAATGTGTATGTGTATAGACATTGAAAAAACAATGTCTATTTTTGTGTATGGTAAATGTGTATGTGAATACACAAACAACAGTATGTGCAGTGTATACACAAGGACAGTAGTCAACAAGATGCAACGTATGCTGACACTTCTGGCCACAAGAAGATCAAAGCCAAACCACCACCAGCGTGACCTCTAGTGCACAAGTTGCGCAAGCCTTCTATCAACAGGAGAACCACCAGCAGATGTGCACTGATGAGCAGGTAATAGGGCAAGCCAACAAGACTGATTAGCAGTTGTAGGTAGAAGGTTGTGGTGCCCGGTAAAGAGAAAATAATGCTGGCAACAGTGTGTATGGCACAGGGATGTGAGGTGGGAAAAAACACTGGAAAAAAACTGTTTTTTTCCGAAAAAAAACCGGTTTTTTTCCTAAGGGTCGGAAAAAAACATAAATCGCGGAAAAAAACTCAAGCTAAAAATAGCTAATTTACGTCATTTTTCGTTTAAAAAATGGACTTTTGCTATGTATAATAGGCCATACTGACTCAAAACTGTTAGAAAAACAACAAAAAAGACCAAATTTGGCATGAAAAAAACAAAAATGCAAACTGCTGTAAGAAAATTTGCATATAGCATTATTTATGAAACCTGTCAGGCACTGTTTCATGCTTGTTTCGTGATTTATATCAATGTAACACGTGTATTTCTGGTCTAACAAGACTGAGGAAGGCGCTAGAAAGCGTTAGGAATCATAAAATCAGCCTAGGATACTCAGAACTTGGGCTGGAGTTTTTTTCCGCGATTTAGGAAAAAAACCGGAAAAAAACCGGAAAAAAACTGGAAAAAAACAGGCCGAGGTTTTTTTCGGAAAAATATACAACCCTGGATGGCAGCAAGATCTGTTCCAGGTATTACTGACTTGCGAGGTGAAGCAGGCGATCATGTCGGAGCTTATTGATGCTCTTCTGATGCTCAGTCAGGGTAGACCCTTCTTGGCGCTCTCTTAATGTAGAATACTGTGAAATTTCTGATAAAAGCGCACACTGCAATATGTAGCGCCCTTTAGGGACAGCCCGAAAGTATAGACGGGCACGCTGTAATAGTACATAGCACCGTTCCAATAATAGCTCTCCCAATAATACTATCAACATTTTGTAGAATACTGTCCCTTTGAGACAATTTTCTCTGGTTAAGCTTGCAAACATTAGTCAGACTAAAACTCATATAAAGGTTGCTTGTGTTTAAAACAAGAATATGTACCTTGTATTTTCAGAAAAATGAGGATACTTGAGATGGCCAATGTAGCATTGACTTAATGAAGCGCCCCCAAAAGCAATCACAAAGAAGCGCTATTATTAGAAGTTTACGGTAATACGTGGACATATACAATGTACAATACAAGACATATACAATATTATATAGCTAAAGTCCATGTCAAAAAAGAGCGGACTGGCGGTTTTTTGCGAATAACTCCTTATGGGTGCATCGGAGCGCTTTTTGCCTCATAACGAAAGTTGTAGAGCGGCTCGAGCTCGGTACTATGGTGCAACCTAATCTGCGCAACGCGCCATGGTAATGCTAATCTGCGCAACGCAAAAAAATCGGCTTTTCTGTAGTTGGTATGAACGCGAGTTTTTCAGTGAATTATTTGATTCGATCGCCTATTTGTAGTTTGCACAACGATTTATTTACAACATGAAACATTGTCATTCTCAAAGAGCTGTACTTACCCACAGCTTGAAACGCAAACCCCCCAATAGGTGGGGATGGCTGAAAAGTACTCAGATTTCGAAAAAAATTTGTTTGTCTAGAAATACGTATTTTGTCTTAACAATTTCTGCTTTTATGACGTTTCTGCTTTCAGCTGTTCCAGAGATTTTGGTTTTGGTCGGTCAAAGTTTGCTCCCTTTACCTGTCTTGGGGGTGAGGGAGGTTGGCCTTTCCAGCAGGGGAGTTTTCCCCAAAAATCTCTGTTTTGACTTTGAGGACAAGTATCTCAGGAACTAAGCAGGCTATCTTAATAAACGCTACATAAATCTTTCAAGAATTTATTTATCTTTTGTTTAAAAAAGGATTCATTCAAATCGGTTGAGATTTGCGGTTGCTACAGCAAAAACTCTGCTGCGTTGTTTTTTTTGGCACACCCTGTATATAGAACCCTAGTACTATACATGGATTCACTTTTATTTCCGGAAAACCCCAAGTGCCATATATATAGTACCCGGGTACTACAAACAGCACTATACGGTAGTACATGTATTAATTGAACAACCGACACAAAACACAAACAGTTTCAACACTGTTGTTTAATTGATGGGCGGCATTTTGCACAATCCGGAAAAGTTTGCTTTTGCTAATGCACAATATAAATTTACATAGCAGAAAGCAGCCAACAAAGCATCCGAAAAATAGTCTGAAAAATTAATCAATGAAAGTATACTCAGTTGTTTTTTTGGCTTAAACATTACAATTAACCCCTTTGAGCAAACCATCTAACTTTGGGCTAATTCTTGTCGAGCTAATTTGATTTTTTGACGAAATTGTGACTCGCTAATCCGATGAGGGAGTTCCGATTAGAAATTCGCCGTTCTGACACGCCCGAAATCAAAACCAATCGGATCCTAATCGGCTCCAGATTTGAAGAAATCGACTAATCGCGCCGACTTCAATATTACGCCCCCAGAGAGGATTGGAAACGCTAATCCGGTAGCAGTTTCGATATTGACTTACGATATTGTTCTTAATAGGGACAGTACTCCAATACCGCGCTAATTTTCATACGCCATATGGCGTGGAGTCTTCCCCAAAGGGTTACTCTGAAATACTGTTATTTTACTATAGTATAGTAAAACAAAAATTAGTAATACTAGTGGTATTTTACTAGTAGTAAAATAATAGTAAAAAAAGCTAATAGAGCCGTCTGTGAAGCTTCAAAGTAACTCCAGCTTTTTGGAAAGCCCAGCAGTTCGGACGTATTTGATTACTATTGATTGGGTATACCGATGTGAAACAATTTGATTCATCGCCCATTTGTAGTTTGCACCAGAATTTATTTACAACATGAAACATTGTTATTCTCAAAGAGCTGTACTTACCCACAACTTGAAACGCGAACCTCGACAAAATCTTGTTTTGCCTAGAAATTCGGATTTTGTCTTTACAATTTCTCTGCAAAATTGAATACCGAATTTCTGCTAGACAACAGACTAGATTATCCATTTTACTCCGAACACTAACTCCTTAAGGATCACTAAAAGTGTCCGCCAGAGTGTCCGGGCGGACACTCGTTTGTCCGGCCGGACACGCGTGTCCGGCCGGACACCAAAATTTCGTCAAATTTTCCAGTTTGTCCCGGACATTTCAGCAAGGTGTCCGAACAAACTGTGAATGTGTCCGGATCATGAGGAAAGTGTCCGAACAACTGTGAATGTGTCCGGATCATGAGGAAAATGTCCAAACAACTGTGAATGTACTCACATCATATGCTTCTAAGCCGGAAATGTAATGTAGTGAAAATTGCCCTCTGCTCTTTAAGGACTCTGTAATACCTACACTGTAGGGTTCTGCAATACTGTGGAACCACCGCCACTAGCGTTATATTTTCGTCATCAGCTGTTTGCTGTGCAATTGTTGCGGTGTGTCTTTTTCATAGATTAGAGTTAGCTTGTACAGTTTGCTTGAGAGCCAGTTTCGTGCTCATTGTCTTCGCAACATTTTACGTATGGTGTCACCAGTTCTGTCTTGGCCATCAGCTCCTGTGGTTTTGTCCGGCCTATCTCTCTAGCTCTCTAGGACAAACCACTGAGTGCAAGTGTTCAGTCCGGACTTGTGGCTCCAACAGTTCTGTCCAGGTTGTCAGCTCCTGTGGTTTTGTCCGGCCACTTATCTCTCTAGGACAAACCTATGAGTGCAAGTGTTCAGTCCGGACTTGTGGCTCCAACAGTTCTGTCCAGGTTGTCAGCTCCTGTGGTTTTGTCCGGCCACTTATCTCTCTAGGACAAACCTATGAGTGCAAGTGTTCAGTCCGGACTTGTGGCTCCAACAGTTCTGTCCAGGTTGTCAGCTCCTGTGGTTTTGTCCGGCCACTTATCTCTCTAGGACAAACCACTGAGTGCAAGTGTTCAGTCCGGACTTGTGGCTCCAACAGTTCTGTCCAGGTTGTCAGCTCCTTTGGTTTTGTCCGGCCACTTATCTCTCTAGGACAAACCTATGAGTGCAAGTGTTCAGTCCGGACTTGTGGCTCCAACAGTTCTGCCCAGGTTGTCACCTCCTGTGGTTTTGTCCGGCCACCTATCTCTCCAGGACAAACCTACGAGTGCAAGTGCTCAGTCTGGACTTGTGGCTCCAACAGTTCTGTCCAGGTTGTCAGCTCCTGTGGTTTTGTCCAGCCACTTATCTCTCTAGGACAAACCTATGAGTGCAAGTGTTCAGTCCGGACTTGTGGCTCCAACAGTTCTGTCCAGGTTGCCAGCTTCTGTGGTTTTGTCCGGCCTATCTCTCCAGGACAAACCTACGAGTGCAAGTGTTCAGTCCAGACTTGTGGCTCCAACAGTTCTGTCCAGGTTGTCAGCTCCTGTGGTTTTGTCCGGCCACCTATCTCTCCAGGACAAACCTATGAGTGCAAGTGTTCAGTCCGGACTTGTGGCTCCAACAGTTCTGTCCAGGTTGTCAGCTTCTGTGGTTTTGTCCGGCCTATCTCTCTAGGACAAACCACTGAGTGCATGTGTTCAGTCCGGACTTGTGGCTCCAATAGTTCTGTCCAGGTTGTCAGCTTCTGTGGTTTTGTCCGGCCTATCTCTCCAGGACAAACCTATGAGTGCAAGTGTTCAGTCTGGACTTGTGGCTCCAACAGTTCTGTCCAGGTTGTCAGCTCCTGTGGTTTTGTCCGGCCACTTATCTCTCTAGGACAAACCTATGAGTGCAAGTGTTCAGTCTGGACTTGTGGCTCCAACAGTTCTGTCCAGGTTGTCAGCTCCTGTGGTTTTGTCCGGCCTATCTCTCTAGCTCTCTAGGACAAACCACTGAGTGCAAGTGTGGCTCCAACAGTTCTGTCCAGGTTGTCAGCTCCTGTGGTTTTGTCTGGCCACTTATCTCTCTAGGACAAACCTATGAGTGCAAGTGTTCAGTCCGGACTTGTGGCTCCAACAGTTCTGTCCAGGTTGTCAGCTCCTGTGGTTTTGTCCGGCCTATCTCTCTAGCTCTCTAGGACAAACCTATGAGTGCAAGTGTTCAGTCCGGACTTGTGGCTCCAACAGTTCTGTCCAGGTTGTCAGCTCCTGTGGTTTTGTCCGGCCTATCTCTCTAGCTCTCTAGGACAAACCTATGAGTGCAAGTGTTCAGTCCGGACTTGTGGCTCCAACAGTTCTGTCCAGGTTGTCAGCTCCTGTGGTTTTGTCCGGCCTATCTCTCTAGCTCTCTAGGACAAACCTATGAGTGCAAGTGTTCAGTCCGGACTTGTGGCTCCAACAGTTCTGTCCAGGTTGTCAGCTCCTGTGGTTTTGTCCGGCCTATCTTTCTAGCTCTCTAGGACAAACCTATGAGTGCAAGTGTTCAGTCCGGACTTGTGGCTCCAACAGTTCTGTCCAGGTTGTCAGCTCCTGTGGTTTTGTCCAGCCACCTATCTCTCCAGGACAAACCTATGAGTGCAAGTGTTCAGTCCGGACTTGTGGCTCCAACAGTTCTGTCCAGGTTGTCAGCTCCTGTGGTTTTGTCCGGCCTATCTCTCTAGCTCTCTAGGACAAACCTATGAGTGCAAGTGTTCAGTCCGGACTTGTGGCTCCAACAGTTCTGTCCAGGTTGTCAGCTCCTGTGGTTTTGTCCGGCCACCTATCTCTCCAGGACAAACCTATGAGTGCAAGTGTTCAGTCCGGACTTGTGGCTCCAACAGTTCTGTCCAGGTTGTCAGCTCCTGTGGTTTTGTCCGGCCACCTATCTCTCCAGGACAAACCTATGAGTGCAAATGTTAAGTCCGGACTTGTGGCTCCAACAGTTCTGTCCAGGTTGTCAGCTCCTGTGGTTTTGTCTGGCCACCTATCTCTCCAGGACAAACCTCCGAGTGCAAGATTCACAGAGCGCCAAATCCAAATGGACAAAAAATCATCATATAACTAACTGACTGACATGCGTTTAATTGGTCTGGTCTCTTAGTGATGTTTCCTAAGCTGCCGTGATTCATGTGTATAATCCAGGTCCTTTCACAGTTGCTTGAATACTTTTCCTTACTGCCTGACAGTTAGTTACATAGTAGTTCGGACGCTTTCATAGTTGCCTGGACATTTTCTCCTTACTGTCTGGACACTGTTATACAATGCTTGGGACAGTTTACCAGTGTCCGAAGCAAGCCAAAAAGATTTGACGAAATTTTTGTGTCCGGCCATACAAAGGAGTGTCCGCCCCGACATATCGTTTTGTTCCTCACCGGTGAGGAATATGAACCCTAAGCAGTTAATTCCCACACTGTTTATGTTATTTATGTCACGATTACATCTGGCATGATGCCTTTTTAAAAATTATCTTTAGGTGGTTTTAACCTTCCTTGTCCAGTTACTGGAATGTTGTGTACTCAATGCACACGTTCTGGACAATGTTACGCGTACTCAAGCAAAAATGAGCGCTCGCTAAATCTGTCAGCGGCAGGTCTAAAATGTGTCCGTTTTTTGGTCCGCGGCAGTCAAAAAATTTGTCCGAATGTGTGTCCGGCTGTCCAGGACACAAGAATTTTTGAATGTCCGGCCGGACACGCGTGTCCGGCCGGACAAATGAGTGTCCGCCCGGACAAAACTTTTAGTTAGCCACCGGTGGCTAATATGAACCTTAAGGAGCTAATCATCGCTACAGAAAAATTTATCTTTGTCTCTAATTCGACTTCAGAATTGGATTCTAGAGTTTTCCAGGGCTCTAACGATGCTTTTATGGCGTTTCTGCTTTCAGCCGTTCAGAGATATGGCCGGTCAGAGTTTGCAAAATTGCAAAAAAACACCGTTTAAAATAGGGGAACTTAAGCGGACAGATGGATTTGACTGAAACGACTATTTTTCCGCATTGCACCAGAAAGTCAACAAAACTTGCTTCTGTGTGTGTAGTGAGTGTGGTTTGTTTGTTTTTTTATTTGTTTGTTTATGAGTTGCACTGTCCTTTCGGACAGCTCAGGACACCCCTCGCTCTTTTCAGAGCCCTTCAATGAGGTAGCCCTGTCTACAAACAACCCTCCCCTTTGCTGCCATTTGGTGCAATGGCAGCGCCGGTTCGGTTCCCATTTACCTACCGGCTATCACCGGCTTTCGGCGGTCTGGGTTGGGCTTTACGTCAACTACTTCTAGTCGCTTCGACCGGTTTCGAACCCACAAACAACCGCTCTCACGGATGCCGGGGCCGCCGTGACACACGGGATAGCGTAAACTATCCATGGCCAAGACTCGACAAGCTTAAGCGGTGGTAAGTTCTGGAGGCTAACATTTACTATCACATCACCAGTATAGTTGCCAGCCAGTGCAATGAATATAAATCCATCCTACGTACAGCAGGACTAGTATGTACACAAAGCCTATCCGCCCACAACTCCGTCCGTGTGCTGTAGCAAAAAATCTGTGACAGGGTAAGCAAAGCAGCGCAGCCGTAATCTCTCATACACTTGGGTAATACTGGAGCTGACACGGCTGTAGAATGTAGGGTTGATTCAGAAAATCGTCCACTTCCTCTATCAGTTGCCCCTCATCCAAACGATCGCTGATATGAAACTATTTTTATGAAACGCTCTAAATGCAACTGATATGTATCAGTTCTGTTTCGCAATTTGCGCATTTCCCGTCCCCTCCGGTAATTAAGGTGCAGCGCATCGACACTCGGCCGGCCGCTGAGTGGCACATTCTTGCTACTCTTTCATGCATTCTTGCTTTCATGCATATATCTATGTTACGTACTATACGTACATGGAAAAAATCGGTTGGCGGGTAGTCCAACTCCGAAAATTTGTGGGGTGGTCGGGCAGCGGATGTCGACAGCTGTGGCCATTTTGGGAGTGTTAGTGGGCAGACATGGGCTAGCATTTCGGCTGAGGGGGGTAGAATTTTCAATTCCTGAGGGGGGCTGAGGGGGGGATAGGAGCGGTTGAGGGGGGGGGGCCGGAGGGGGTGGTAAGCCAAAAAGTCCGATTTTTGGCTAAAATCAAGGTTATCATATTTTTATCATAATTTTCTATACAAAATTCTTCCAAAAAATTCCTGAGGGGGGGGGTAGCGGCCGGCTGAGGGGGGTAGGTCAGAGCCTGAGGGGGGCTAACCCCCCGCAGCCCCCCCCCCTTTGCCCATGTCTGTTAGTGGGTTCGGAAAGTGTGTTTCAAGAGGGTTGGCGGGCCTTGGCTACTGTACATCTGGCCCAACCCAAGTTCACCCAATTCTGATTCCGCTTCTCATTAGGCAGATTTCTCAAATAGTGGGTATCAGATTTCGTCTCCGTTATTTAACTTCAAAAGGTTATGAAAGAGGAACTTCGTGCAACCATCGAAGATGGCCATTTGTGCACGTAACTTTACTTACAACTTGAAACATTGTTATTCTTCCAAACATACCTGCAGTTGGAAAGGAGAGTTGCACGCACAGAAATGGGCACCATTAAGGAGAGTGCGAACAAAACCTGAAAAACCCAATACCCAATACCAATACCTGAGAGCCCACAATACCAGTGTTGTGCCGAACGAAAATTTTCCGAATTTAGTTAGTAAAAGTTGGTTAAAAGTTTTCAAATTTGAATTTAGTAAGTAAAAGTTAGTAACTAAATTCGCTGTCTGAGTTTAGTAAGTTAGTCAAAAATTATCGAGTTACTTAGTTACGAGTTTAGTTAAAATAAACTAGCACAAATAAGGTCATGAATGCATTTAACCGATTTGTTTTAGCTCTCTAGACCTCATTAGGTTCAAAATATTCACAAAATACAGTCATGTCTCGTTAATCCGGACAAGTTGGGACCAGCAGATTTTGTCCGGATTGACGAATTTCCGGATTAACGAAACAAAATTTAAAAACGTTGTTTTCAGCTTGAAAGCAGTGCCGCAATGTTCTCTTTACTGTTAGAATATAAACGTAACGATTTTATCGAATTTTGCACCACAAAAGACGGCTCTAAACTAGTGTAACTCTGTATTTCGGCGACATAAAATCTGTGGTCGAAGTCTGTTTACTGCAGCTAAGTTTGTTATCGCTGTTCCAAGCGACGGAAGCTGAGCACTTCATGTGCCGAAAAGTACTCCATGTGACTTTGGCAGAAATGACTGATTGTAGCCAGGGAATTGAAAGCCTCTAGATGAGTGGGAGGTGCTTGTGGATTCGTAGCCCGCAATTCTACCTCATCTTCTTCGTCTGACAGATTAAAGGACTCCTGCGTATGAAGAGCGACAAGCTCCTCAACTGATACTTGCTTGCCTCATCAGTGGCTTCCTGGCTATCAATTTCGAGCCACTGTTCTGCCGACATTGGATATTGAATGACCAAATTCGATCATTTTTACATTTTTGTTTAGCTAGCGAAATTAATTGAAATTTTGAGGCGCCAACTTGCGTCCGGATTAAAGAGTCAGGCACCAGAATTTGTCCGGATTAACGAAATCCGGATTAACGAATCATTTAACGTGTAAAAATCGAAGTTGGGACCTGGAAAAACGTGTTCGGATTAACGAATCCGGATCCGGATTAACGAGACATATAACATGAGGAAAAATTTGGACCTGGCCTATTCTTGTCCGGAAGGCGAATATCCGGATTAACGAGACATGACTGTAACAGTATTTCTCATTATTTTCAGTAAGAATTTCGAAATATAACCGTTAGTTTATCAAAAAGCGCCATACCTATAAGGACAGGAGCAATGAAAAATATAGAAATATGTAGACAAAACAAATACTTTTTTTTACCTTATCATCATACATGTGGCGGTCTACCCCCATCCTACTTACTTACATGTAGGGTAGACTAGAGATGTGCACGGGCACCTTTTTTCCGGCCCGGCCCGGCCCGTCGGGCCGATCAGGTGAGGCATGCCCGGCCCGCCATGCCGGACGGGCATCAAAATCGGGCCCGGCCCGGGGGGCCTGAAAATAGTGCTTTTTTGTTAATTTTGCCCGGTTAATTTTGCTTTGTCTTACTAAATTTTTGAAAATTTGGCATGAATTTTCAGATTAAGAGCTAAATTTCATGTTAAGCTTTGGAAATTGGCATTATAAAAACAGAGAATTTCAAATTTGTGCTTGCTTTTAATTAGAGTGCGAACTGGTATTGGGTTGTTTTCCAGGAATTTGATATTCGGGTTTTTTGTCATTAATAATGATACACAATGTGCTAATACCAAACAATGTACATTACATGTCCAGGGCAGTGGGGGTGGCTGACACCCTTTTTAAAGCCAGACGCAGAAGCTCAACCCTATAAATCAAAGTGTGCACTTGAATCTAAGCCTGAGCTCCAAATTCAGGCTTAAACTTAAGTTGGTCGACAGGTGGGGTAAAGGCTTGTGTACGAACGGCACCAAGGCTGAAATTACTGTTAAAATAATTCTGCATACAGGAGAACGGCGCGTATTTTGAATTCATTTGGGGCAATGCTAAGCTAATCAAGGTGTTCCTTTTTGTATTCCGCTGTTCTTTATACATGCCCGACGGGCATAAAAATCGGGCCCGGCCCGGCACGGGGGGGGGCTGAAAATGGTGGCCGGGCATGCCCGGCCCGTGCACATCTCTAGGTCAGACCCCCCGGGATAGGGACAACATAAGACGATTTTTCCGACGCAAAATTTTTTTACAATTTCATACACCAAAATTGCCAAAATCGCTAGTAAAACAGCTCCTTTTATCTGCACTATTTGAGCCCAAATTAGCGATTTTTAGCGAAAAAATTGCGATTTTTTACGACTTGGGTGTTTTTTAGTTCCCGATCCCAACCCCTCCCTAGAATTTGGGCTCAGACCCCCTGGCCGGCGCCAGACCCACGAATCCAGACTACCCCTTCCCTTCGGCGGAAGACCTGTTACATGTATGCTTGTCGTTTGTCTAATTTTAGGCGATCTGTTTTCCTAATCATTGGATTGGGAAAGAGGGTAGAGATGGGCAGACTATATATGTCGTAGGCTGTGAGGGTGACTAGGCTGTGAGGGGACCAGCCTAGGCGGGGAGGGGACGGCGCTCCGGCCTAGGCTCTGAGGGGACAGAGTCTCTAGTCCCTAAACAAAAGAAAGGCAAACAAACCTGAGGCCAAAGCTGTGAAGACCTGTCAGATTTAATCAGTTGCTTGACCTGACCTGACCAGCATACCTACGGCTAATTATTAGCTCTCTTGTCACTTTGTTTTGATTATGGTTTGCATCTTGCGATTGCTTAGTAAGAAATTCTATAAATGGAAGTGCTGTTTTAAGCTTGTCTAAGCTAAGCTGTCTAGAAATTCTGTAAATGTAAAGAACATTTGTGCTTCCAACATGGTTGCTCAAGTGGTTCAGAAATCGGGAAACTCTGTGACTCTAAAGACCAAAGCTGGAATAATTGACAAGAAGTTTCACTCAGACAAAGTCACTGTTGTGAATGGCCTGCCCCGGAAGCCATTCAGACTGCTCCATCTACATGAGTTTCTGTTGTGGGAGCTTACCGAGCCGAGACTTCTTACTACAGTACCACTATCGGCCCCAGTATCTGCCGCTGCAAGTCCAATTATAAAGCTAAACCGCGTGTCTGCCCTTGTAGAAAAGCAAACTTGTTTTGTAGCACCAAGTGTTAATGTGACAAGTGTGAAAATGTGTGAATTGTAGAGTTAGTTAGATTTCGGATAAAGCGAGTACAGTGCATGTTTATCATAGTAATTGACCCCTACCTAATCTTTGAAACGCGTTTGGGCCACAGTGCTTCGGGGTATTTGCCTTTCTTCTTATTGTCGGTAATGTCTTTGGTCCCCTCAGAGCCTAGGCCGGAGCGCCGTCCCCTCCCCGTCTAGGCTCGTCCCCTCACAGCCTAGTCACCCTCACAGCCTACGACATATATACAGTCGTCCATGTACTATACAGTAACAACACGGCGGTGTCGAGGGTTGCCTCAGCACAGCAAACGCCAAACTCCAGATCGGAAACTCAGGAGGACTCAAAATCATGTTTATGCGTCAATCATATAAGCAGTTTGCACGAGAATTTATTTACAAGATGAAACACTGTTATTCTCAAAGAGTTGTGCTTACCTAGAGCTTGAAACGCGAACCCCCAGTAGGTAGAGACGGCTGAAAAGTACTCAAATTTCGAAAAAAATTTTGTTTTGCCTAGAAAATCGTAGTTTGTCTTAACAATTTGTCTGCAAAATTGAATACCGAATTTCTACTAGACAAAACACAAGATTTTCCATTTTACTGTGAACACTAATTTGTGCTACAGAAAAAAATGAGCTGTTTCTCTAATTGGTATGAAAATGACTTGGCTTCAGATCGTGCGGGACCTGGAAAGTCAGGGAATAAAGGAAAAGTCAGGGAAATTGGTGTCTGGTCAGAGAAAAATTTGATAGCTGTAGGAACAGCCGCCTCCTCTCGCTGCCAGCCGCCACATGGTCCTGTCAGGCCTTTACACACCAGCCTTTTTGAAAATTGGTCTTCTCAGTTTTTACTACTACCTAAACCAGAGATTTATACTCTGAAGTCTGAATACCGTTTAAATTCGTTTTACGAAGCAAATTTTTCGAAATTTTCTCATACTGGCTGGAGCCTGCTCACCCTGGTTGGTCGGGGAATTGTCACCCCAAGTTTACCCAATTCTGGTTCCGCTTCTCATTAGGCAGGTTTGTCAAAGAGTGGGCATCAGATTTGGTCTCCGTTATTTAACTTCAAAGGTTATGAATCGAATTTGGGCTTTGAAATTTACTGATGTTTGTCATTTGTGCACCTAACTTTACTTACAACTTGAAACATTGTTATTCTTCCAAACTTACCTGCAGTTGGAAAGGAGAGTTGCACGCACAGAAATGGGCACCGTTAAGTAGAGTGGGAACAATACCTGAAAAACCCAATACCCCATATTAATACCTGAGACCCCCATACATGTACTAGGGGGGGTTTGGGGGGTTACTCCCCCAGCTGGAAAGGCCAACCCCCCCTCACCCCCCACCCCCCCAAGACAGGTTGAGGGACCCCCCGACCAAAAAATACAAGTACTAGTGGTGGCTCAAGTATTAACAAACTGGGTCAGAAATCACTAATTTTTAGCCTAAAATTCACTGGAAAAGCCTTTGGAAACCGAATTTGGCGCTTCCACTGCTGATATTTAAGAGAAATCGGTGTTTTTGGAAGCCCTTTTTGTCATTTTTTGCTTGTTATTAGCTCTAAAAAGCTATTTGGCAGCTTAAAATTGCGATTTTTAGCATCCTTACTGAAAAAAACGTGCTAAAAACGCATTTCCAGGCGTTCTGGAGCTTTTTGAAATTTTGGACAAAACCCCCCCTCGACCCCCCATCTGAGGAAACCCCCCCTACCCCCCTCCCCCCAGGTCGGCCCGGAGCTGTTACATGTATGGAGACCCCCAATACCCCAGTACCCAATACTTGCATATCTGGGCCAAAAATTGCAATTCAGTGAACAGGTGCATTTCGGTGATGCAGGCAGGATCTTTTGCACAAGGAGTAAATTTTTGAAGAGGACTATGAAGTTGGGTTTAGAAGAAATTTTTATAAAAATAGCCTTTCAGAAAGCGTTTAAAAGCATTCTGAGTATAAAATTAACAGAAATTAACAGTTTTAGTGGTCAATGCGTAGTTCAATCGCATTTCTTTTTTCGGTGAATTCTTTTCTCAACTCGGCCGAAACGGTGTACCAGCCGGCAGCCCTGACGCAGATGTACGTAGTGATGGGCACGAAAATTATATCCGTTTGAATTTCGTATTCGTAAAATCAATATTTGCCCATTTTAATTTTCGTATTTGTTAGTCGATACGAAAATCAAAATGCCTAATTTGTATTCGTAAGAGTACGAAAATTAATTTTCGTTACGATGATACGAGTTCATTTTGCTCCACAAAAATTAATTTTCGTATTTTCACGGTAAGTTATAGACTGCAAATAGGGACCCATTTTAGGCCTTTCAGCATTAAAATAATGCCTTAACATGCATTTTGCGAGAAAGTCAACTTAGGATGTTCAAGCAACTTTTTTTCGCGGATTCGGCTGGTATCCAAATATGTTAAAATAGATGTCAAACGAACACCAACGGTGCATGTTCGAACACCAGCGACCCCCTAGAACCGGAGCTGTACCCCCCCAAAGTTGGGTCGGTAGCCCCTTTTCGGCCATTTTCTCGACATTTACTCAAACGATCACCATTCACTCGTTTCTCAAGAGTCAGAACAGGCGTGCACGTGGTTGGATAGCCCTGACAGTTGCCTTTCAGACGCTGCACACAGCGCTTCCGGAACGTACCCGGTTAGCGAGATATTCTCCGAAAACTACGAAATTTAGCGAAATTCCGACTCGATTTTTTTTCGAAAAATCGCTGTAACTTCTGCCATATATGCGGGGTCAAGCTGATTTTTGCTAAAAAGATAAAACGCAAAATGCCAAACAAAATTAACCTATTTCGGAGGCAAATTTTTGGGGGTAGGGGGGGTGTTTTGCAATTTGAAGCCAGTCAAAAAATATTTTTTGCTCAGAATAAAAAACAAACACACAATTCTGGTGCAGTTTTACCCGCTGATTACGAATATGAACTCGGTTTGGCTAGATTCCTTTTGGTTCGGGAGAAATTTGCATCCAAATCTTCGAGTGGCTGTATTTCTAAAGTGGCACTGCTCATTAGCATGAGCAAGAACCATGCTAGAAAGCAGTTTTTCTTATGTAGTTTTTGATGCTGAATCCGAAGATAATCATATTTTTTATCTACGTTGAGCAGTTCTGAAGATATGGGCATTTTGAGAATTTGCGAACAAAACCGTTGCAGTTGGTATGCAATGGTGGTTTGAAATGTTACTCAGTTCTGTCATATGCTAGATACAGAGCCATGGAATTAGCATCACCTAATGCAGTTTTTGCTGCTGATTATGAAAATTACCTCTATTTTTCAATCGGACGGCTTCTGAGTGAGTTACTTAGGCCTGGTGCACTGTCATCCACATTGTAAGAAATTTATCAAACCGGTGCGTGAAATAGCAACTGTTATATGCAGTTTTCTTCGCTGATTCAGAATATGACCTTGTTTTTGCGCTACAATGACCTGGTCAGGAGTTATAGACCTCTAAAGTTACTTCATTATCCATGCTTTCAGGAGTGGTAATCTGAATATAGATTGGTTGTTTTGTCTGTGGTGTGGTGTCTTTTTCAAAAAAAATGTATTATTTCCGTTTTTGTTGGCTGTTTTTTTAATAAATTTTTTTTTTTTTTTTATGTTTTTTTTTTTTTGTATGGTTTTTTTTGGGGAGGGGAAGGTGTTTCAATAGCTTGTAGAGCAGAAGTAAGGTCATTTTTGAAACCTGCGGTTCAAAATAGGTCGGATACACTATTTTTGATAGATAATTCGCTTCACAAGTGCCAAAGCGCAGACTATCTATTTCCAGATTACCACTCCTGAAAGCATGGATATTGAAGTAACTTTAGAGGTCTATAACTCATGACAAGGTCATTGTAGCGCAAAAATAAGGTCATATTCTGAATCAGCGAAGAAACCTGCATATAACAGTTGTTATTTTACGCACCTGTTTGATAAATTTCTTATAATGTGGATGACAGGGCACCAGGCCTAAGTAACTCACTCAGAAGCCGTCGGATTGAAAAATAGAGGTAATTTTCATAATCAGCGGCAAAAACTGCATTAGGTGATGCTAAGTCCATGGCTCCGTATCTAGCATATGACAGAATTGAGTAACATTTCAAACCACCATTGCATACCAACTGCAACGGTTTTGTTCGCAAATTCTCAAAATGCCCATATCTTCAGAACTGCTCAACGTAGATAAAAAATATGATTATCTTCAGAATCAGCATCAAAAACTACATAAGAAAAACTGCTATCTAGCATGGTTCTTGCTCATGCTAATGAGCAGTGCCACTTTAGAAATACAGCCACTCGAAGATTTGGATGCAAATTTCTCCCGAACCAAAAGGAATCCAGCCAAACCGAGTTCATATTCGTAATCAGCGGGAGAAACTGCACCAGAATTGTGTGTTTGTTTTTTATTCTGAGCAAAAAAATATTTTTTGACTGGCTTCAAATTGCAAAACACCCCCCCCCCCCCACCCCCAAAAATTTGCCTCCGAAATAGGTTAATTTTGTTTGGCATTTTGCGTTTTATCTTTTTAGCAAAAATCAGCTTGACCCCGCATATATGGCAGAAGTTACAGCGATTTTTCGAAAAAAAATCGAGTCGGAATTTCGCTAAATTTCGTAGTTTTCGGAGAATATCTCGCTAACCGGGTACGTTCCGGAAGCGCTGTGTGCAGCGTCTGAAAGGCAACTGTCAGGGCTATCCAACCATGTGCACGCCTGTTCTGACTCTTGAGAAACGAGTGAATGGTGATCGTTTGAGTAAATGTCGAGAAAATGGCCGAAAAGGGGTTACCGACCCAACTTTGAGGGGGTACAGGTCCGGTTCTAGGGGTCGCTGGTGTTCGAACATGTACCGTTGGTGTTCGTTTGACATCTATTTTAACATGTTTGGCTACCAGCCGGATCCGCGAAAAAAAGTTGCTTAAACACCTTCCCTTATAGCTAAGTTGATTTGGAAAAGATGTTAAATATAGGTGTGAATGAAAATGTGTAAGAGTTTGAGGGGTTTGTGGGGGTGATGGGAGGGGGGGGGGGGGGGGGGGGGGGAAGGGGGGGAGGGATAAAAGACAGTGAAAATTCTTATGTATGTTTAGAATCCATTAAATTGCTAATAATTCAGCTGATTTATTGCTAGCATATGTGAAACGTAAATTAAAATTCGTAACGAAAATTAATTTTCGTATTAGCTGTATTTAATTTTCGTATTCGCTTAATTTTCGTTTCCATATTTCTCTAATTTTCGTATTCGTATTCGATACGAAATTTAAAAATCCCCGATTTAATTTTCGGGATTTCAAAAATGTATTCGTATTTCTTCTAGGTGGAACGGTTCCAGAGTTATACACCATCAAAGTTGGCCGAAAATGCTAAAAATGGCCATGTTTGGCGATTTTCAGATTTCTGGGGGGGATTGGAATAACTCTGGACCAACTCAGCCGATCAGGCTGAAATTCACATATATGGTGTAAAATTTAGTTTTACATCGATTGAGACACATAAGAACCCTGAAAAATTGACCCTGATACCGTAATCCCGGTTTTTCCAAGATTAGGTCATTTGATTTTTTCTCTGCTAGTATGTAGTAGTTTAAGCCCTCCACTGTGGTTAAAAATGTACTTTAGAGTGTTTTGAGGCGATCTCAGTCCATTCTGAAGCCATTCGGATACTGTAGTGTGTGATCCTGGCACGAAAATAACTTTTTGTCAATTTACATTGTTCCTGCGGCAAAGAAATGACCTATAGAGTAGGCACTAAGGGTTTTGATGGTCAGGGAATCCATTGCTGACATAACTATAATTACTGGAATACTGTATTTTGAGGTCCCAACACGAAAATTGTTATTTTGCGTTTATGCATGCCTGGTGCAAGGAAACGCTCTATAGAGTAGGCAATAAAGGTTTTCAGGCATAAAGTCTATTTCTGACATAACCGTCATTGCTGGGTTACTGTATTTTGTGGTCCCGACGAGAAAATTGTTATTTTTTACAATTTAGGTGTTCATGTTGCAGGAGAAAGCTAAATAAAGTAGATAATCAAACTTATGAGTTTGTACATTCGTTCCAGGACCACAATATACAGTAATCCAGTAACATTCGCTATGCCCTGAATGAATTCGCTGATGCCGACAACCTTTAGTGCTTGTCAATTCATCGTTTCCTTGCAACAGAAACACCCAAATAGCAAAAAATAACAATTTTCTCGTCGGGACCTCAAAATACAGTAACCCAGCGATGATGGTTATGTCAGAAATAGATTCCCCACCCCTGAAAACCTTTATTGTCTACTCTATAGGGCGTTTCCTTGCACCAGGCATGCATAAACGCAAAATAACAGTTTTCGTGTTGGGACCTCAAAATACAGTATTCCAGTGATTATAGTTATGTCAGCAATGGATTCCCTGACCATCAAAACCTTTATGCGGGATTTACAATGCCGCGTCGCACGCGTCGCTCGCCTCGCTTGCGTCGCGTTTGAACATTTCCAGTGCCGCGTTGCGTCAACCTGGCGTCAGCGTCGCCTCAACGCGCGAATTGACCAAAGTTTAATTCCGACGCGTCCGCCGCCCGCTACAGCAGCCGTTTACGTGCAAAGATAGCAGGCAGAGCATCATATTGAATTGATTTCGCGCATTGCGCGTGGCCGATTGGCAAAACTGGCCTATTTTGCTTGCGTTCTTGCTAATTTTAAGCCCTAGTTTCAGGCTATAAGCTTTAAGTCAGGCTTAGTTTTAGGCTTAGGCTTAGGTTTAGGCAGACAAGCTTAAAAAAGGCAATTTTTCGACTGAGGGTGGTTTTTTCCTACAATCGTATTCTGTAAAATTATCCGGTATCCGATATTTTTCGGCATCCTACCCAGGAATTTTCGGCATCCTACCCATTTGCTGATGCGCCTGCTTATCAAACTGCTCGCTACGGTAAAGTGGAACTCAGATGCAGCGGCGAGAAACGCGGCATCGGAAA
This sequence comes from Sabatieria punctata, assembly GCA_030248155.1. Lineage (NCBI taxonomy): Eukaryota > Metazoa > Nematoda > Chromadorea > Araeolaimida > Comesomatidae > Sabatieria > Sabatieria punctata. Next base: position 34,055 of record JASANB010005515.1, read on the forward strand.
TGCGGATAAATTGAGGCGGCCGACCGCAGGAGCGTCGGCCGACGCTGCCGCGACGCGAGGCAGGTTGAGGCAACGCGACGCGGCATTGTAAATCTAGCATTACTGCCTACTCTATAGGTCATTTCTTTGCCGCAGGAACAATGTAAATTGACAAAAAGTTATTTTCGTGCCAGGACCACACACTACAGTATCCGAATGGCTTCAGAATGGACTGAAATCGATTCAAAACACTGTAAAGTACATTTTTAACCACAGTGGAGGGCTTAAACATGCAACCAGAGAAAAAATCAAATGACCTAAAGTTGAAAAAATCAGGATTACGGTATCAGGGTCAATTATTCAGGGTTCTTATGTGTCTCAATCGACGTAAAACTAAATTTTACACCATATATGTGAATTTCAGCCTGATCGGCGGAGTTGGTCCAGAGTTATTCCAATACCCCCCAGAAATCTGAAAATCGCCAAAAATGGCCATTTTTAGCATTTTCGGCCAACTTTGATGGTGTATAACTCTGGAACCGTTCCACCTAGAAGAAACACGAATACATTTTTGATATCCCCGAGGTCTGTAGATTATAATTCACTGAAAAACTCGCGTTCATCCCAACAACAGGAAAAGCTGATTTTTTTCCGTTGCGCAGATTAACATTACCATTGCGCGTTGCGCAGATTAGGTTGCACCAGAGTACCGAGCTCGAGTCACTCTACAACTTTGGTTATGAGGCAAAAGGCGCTCCGATGCACCCATAAGGAGTTATTCGCAAAAAACCGCCAGTCCGCTCTTTTTTGACATGGACTATAGTACAAAAATAGAATTTCGTGCCCATCCCTAGATCATACATGTACTAGGGGGGTTGGGGGGGGTTACCCCCCCTGCTGGAAAGGTCAAACCCCCCCTCACCCCCCCCCTGAGACAGGTTAAGGGACCCCTCCCCCCCGACCAAAAAATACAAGTGGTGGTAGTGGCTCCAGTATTAACAAACTGGGTCAGAAATCACTAATTATTAGCCTAAAATTCACTTGAAAAGCCTTTGGAAACCGAATTTGGCGTTTCCACTGCTGATATTTAAGAAAAATCGGCGTTTTTTGAAAGCTCTTTTTGTCATTTTTTGCTTGTTTTTAGCTTTAAAACGCTATTTGGCAGCTTAAAATAGCGATTTTTAGCGTCCTTACTGAAAAAAACGTGCTAAAAACGCATTTCTAGGCGTTTTGGAGCTTTTTGAAATTTGGGACCCCCCACCTGGGCGAAACCCCCCCTCGACCCCCCACCTGAGGAAAACCCCCCCCTACCCCCCTCCCCCCATGTCGGCCCGGAGCTGTTACATGTATGCCCTAGATGTACGGAACTGCTACATTCTGTATTTCCATTTCCTATCCATCTCAAAACTAAGCTATACTCGTTTATTTTATCTCGTAAAACTGAGCTGACTTTAATATATTCAACTCTATACGTCAAACAATCTTAAACCAATTCTCCAACTCACCTTTATCCCCAATACGTCAATAATACTGAAAAGAAAACGAAAGCCTCAACAACAAACAACTAGAACAACCTTTCTTCTTCACATAGCCCGAAAAAAGAAATGCGATTGAACCACGCATTGACCACTAAAACTGTTAATTTCTGTTAATTTTATACTCAAAATGGCTTTTAAGATGCATTTTGCGAGAAAGTCAGCTTTGGTGCCGAAGAGAGGGGGCAAGCAGGGCCATCTCACGGATCTGGCTGATATTTATATCTATTAAAATAGAGCACAGTCGAAGACCAACGGTGCATGCCCGGCCACCAGCAACCCCCTGGAACCGGAGCTACACCCCCTCAAAGTTGGGTCGGCAGCAATTTTCGGGCTCATTTTAATAGCTCTGACACCCACCATTCAAACGATCACCCTTCATTCGTTTCTTAAGCTAGGATCCCGACTCGCATATGGTTTTGTAGCTGGCCCAATGGCCTTTCATTTTCTGGTACTCCCGTTTCCAGATCATAGCTGGTTACCGAGATATTCGCCGAAAACTGCGAAATTTCCACAAAATGCCACTCCGTTTTTTTTCGAAAAATCTTTATAACTTTTTGTGCAAAGGCCCTGCCAAGCTAATGTTTTAACAAAAGTTAGGCATGAGTTGGCCAAACAAAATGAGCGCCCCAAAGTGTGCGGTTAGGGGGGAGGGGGGTGTTTTGGCCTCTCAAAGGTGTTCGAAAAAAATTTTTTTCTGCAAAGCTTAGTTGTTAACATACTGTTATATGCAGTTTTGTGTGCTGAGTTCGAAAATGCATTCAGTTTAGCTAGATTCGCTCTGGATCGGGAGAAATTGGCGTCCAAAGTTGAGACCAACCCTTTTTCTTGACTGGCACTACTCGCTAGTATGACCGTTAACCGCGGCGCAATGCAGTTTTTCTTATGTAATTTTTGCTGCTGATTCCGAAAATAACTTTATTTTTGCTCTACGTTGCCTACTTTTGAAGATATCGGCATTTTTATGATTTGGGAACAAAACGGCTGTACTTGCTATAACATGCTCGTTTGAAAGTTGACTCAATTCAGTCGCATCTAGGGTACAGAGCCATAAAAATTTATATCACCTAATGCAGTTTTTGCCGCTGATTACGAAAATGACATCTGTTTTTCAATCTGACTGCTCCTGAGCTACTTATGTAACTTTTATGCCCTGGTACTCAGACAATAAGTTATCTGTCAAATCTGGACGTAATATGGTGTCTATCTGGTGCAGTTTTCTCCGCTGATTCAGAATATTATCATATTTTTGCGCTACGGCCACTCTGTCGCAAGTTATGGACCTCCAAAGTTGTTAGTTATGGGTGGAGCAATGTGTTTTCGAGATTTATTACAGAGAGTATACGGCCGCACAGACAGCTTTCTTACGGCAGGATAAAGCACACACCTATACACGGCACCACATAAAAAGCGGGCCTCAACACATGGCAATCGGCTGGCGGCCTATCTCACCTATGTCTAAAACATGATTGATGACTAAGGCACTAAGGGTGCCACAGAGCACAGAAGACAGTATTAAACACAAGCATATTGACACATTAACGTTACAGTCTTACATTCTCCCACTTAACGTGTTGTGTCATTAGTACGCAGCATGCTCTGTACATTCGTTTCCAGTATAATGAGTCATGCACATGCAAGTTATCCCATATCATGCAAACCCATGCAAGAGCGCAGTTGCTGGAACAGTTCCTTTGGTAGTGGTTTCGTAAAGGCATCAGCAACCATCTCCTTAGTTGGGCAGTACTCTAGCTCAATCTTCTTCTGCGCAACTTCGCCGCGAATGAAATGATGGCGCACATCAATGTGCTTGGTTCGTTTGTGTTGCACTGGATTCTTGGCCATCGCGATTGCCGCTTGACTATCTTCCCAGATACGAACAGTGCGAACATCAACTCCCAGCTCAGAGAAAAACTGACGCAAGAACATTGCTTCTTTTGTCGCTTCTGCCAGAGCAACGTATTCTGCTTGAGCAGTTGAGATACTGACAGTTTGCTGCCTTCGGCTATTCCAAGTAATCGCCGCTGAGGCCAGCACAAACACATATCCAGATACAGACTTCCGACTGTCAGGATCCCTTGCATAATCGGCATCTGAGTAACCGAACAGGTCTTTATTATCCAACTGATACTGTAGACCAAGCTGTTTGGTTCCTTTCAGGTACCTCAGGATGCGCTTGGCAGCAGTCAAGTGAGTTTGCGTAGGACAGGAGTTGTACTGCGAAACAGCTCCCACGGCATACTGTATATCCGGTCTGGTTGCGCGTGCTGCATACAGCAGGCTTCCAACCAATGACTGGTACTCTTTCGGATTGACTGGTTTCGATCCATCAGCTTTGCAAAGTGTGACCGAAGGATCTGCCGGCGTTGCCACAGTCTTTGCTTCGACTTGGCCAAACTTCTTCAGCATCGAATCAATGTAATGCTGCTGATGAAACCAGAGACTGTTCGTTGCAGGCTCTTGAACAACACTGACACCAAGTATGAAGTGTAGTTGTCCCAGATCTGACATCTTGAATCTCACGGACAATGAAGCTTTCAG
>JASANB010005516.1:0-14017 GCA_030248155.1 Sabatieria punctata
GCAACCACATCAATCAATAAGTACTTACACATTATTAGTGAGAGAGAAACAAAAACATGCACATAGTAAATAGGTAAGACTTGGAAATGCCACATTAATTTTATTCTAGAAAAATACACGCATATATAATTTAGAACAAAACATTCTTCAACTGCATGTAGTGTATGCGATTGGCTGTCATAAAGCAATAACTTAGGAATAGCGGCGGATCCAAAACCCGTAAAGTTTCTACAGGTCAACTCGATTCTTTCAAACGTCAATATCACATCACATCCTGTTAATTTAGAGGAACAGCAGACATGCCCACCAACCACCAAAACATCAAACTAATCCTACATTTTTTTCAAACAACAAATAACTCATAACTACTGAAAAAAGTTGAACCGCTAATACAGTCAGGCACTTAACGCCGTTTAAGGTACTGGCACCGTATGTGGTACCAATACAATAATTGGTACCCACACGTTCGGGGACTGGACTGCGGCGTTACCATATATGCTACCACTACTAGTGTTGTTAGGCTCTTTTTTTAATAAAAAAAAAGCTTTTTTTTTGAAGGCCCGTTTCGAAAATTTTTTATTTTATTCACAGTATGGAAAATTTGGGGGGAAATCGCTGAATTTAGCCTCAGATATACATTAGGAGTGCAGTTCTATCAATTTCTTGCCTATTTTAAGCCTAAAAATAGGTTTTGAAGGGCAGCAGCCACTCTGTGAGCAATGCTGCAGGTAGAATATCGACTCTCAGGCTGTAACACTATGTTTGAACCAAAGTATCAGCTTTTGTATTTAAAGTTGCTTCTGATGCATCCTTGCATCTCCTACAAGTTATATTTCATGCTAGGAAAAAATTTTGAAAAAAAATTCCGAAATGAAAAATTTTCATAAAAAAGCTTTTTTTGGCTTTCAGAAAAAAAAATTTTTTTACAACTCTAACCACTACTAGAAACAAACGACATTAAGTGCCTGATTGTAATATGTACTCATTTCGGTACTTGCATATTACACTAAATCAAAAAAGTCTCTGGCAGGCATATCTGCTTTACATAAAAAACCCAGCACATCAACCAAAATCCTGCACCAAAACGGCCGAAAAGTCAACTCTCGGTTCCATCAATCCCACTTGAGCCACCTTCCACATATTCAAATTAGGGTCATAGATCTCCACCGAACTTCCCCCTTTAGAATTTTCACCCCCAAGAGCTATCAATCTACTCCCCACCCCCACTAACCCAAAGCCCACCCTTCCTCTGTGCATATCAGCAATCTGAACCCAACGATCTTGATTGGGCTCGAATTTCTCACAACTTCTGCTCATCTCCCATTGGTTGGCGCTGTTTAGCATCCAGCCACCGCAGACATACAGTAACCCGGCGAGGTGGGCGGCCGCAGCTTTGTAACGCGGCTTTTGCTATCTGCCAATCTTTGCCAATAGCCGCCGGTTTGTGGGTTGTAGGAGTGGGCGTGGCGAAGAAGACCAGTGGTCGAACGTCCGCCAATCACATAAAAGCGGCCTTGAACGTAGGCTGCAGTAGCGCCCAATCGATTCGGGTAAAGACTTTTGATCTTGTGGAAGCTGGAAAGCAAACTACTTTCACTCATTCATACATGTAGTGGTGATTTTAAAACCAAATATGTTAGGCACTTACCGCCGTTTATGGTATTAGCACCATATATGCTACCCCAACGTTCGGGCCCATGTTAACGGAACCCATGGCCATGGCTACCATTTATGGTATCACCAGAGTCCCCGAGCGTGTGGGTAGGCACCATATAAGGTACCAGTACCATAAACGGCGTTAACTGCCAGACTGTTATACAGGGTGGAGCACGGTAAGTGTTCCACGTTTGATTTATTGTAGCTCGCCGCTGCATGAATCGATTTCAATAAAACTTTGCACTAATATGGTCCCATGTCTAACTTAGATGTGTGCCAACTTTCAATGGTGTCCCTTGCTGCATGCTAATTTTACAAAGGCAAAGGCATTCACATTGATTTCCCTGACAATCAAGGAAGTTACTGTATCTAAACTCGACTCAAATCGCTACAGAGTTCAAAATAATTGATGACCTGATATCGAGAAAATGGCTGAAAGTCAGCGTTTGGGCTTGGATTCGTCAAGCGTATTCAAGCAGGAGAGGGCCGATAGAATGGCCGAAAAGGTCCCCAGACCTCACCCACATCGACTTCTCCGTTTGGGGGATGGTGAAGGAAACTGTCTACGCTCAACCGTTGAATAGCTTGGAAGAATTGAAGGAAACGATCGAAAATGCCTTTGATCAGTTTGACGCCGATTTGTGCTCTCGAATTTGTCGTTCGGTTGCCGACAGATGCACCAGATGTATCGCTCAAAATGGGGGCCACTTTGAAAACCAATGATGTAATGTTTCGTTGAATAAAAACGACGATCTTCCTCAAACTTTTCACACATCTAAGTTAGACATGGGACCATATTAGTGCAAAGTTTTATTGAAATCGATTCATGCAGCGGCGAGCTGCAATAAATCAAACGTGGAACACTTACCGTGCCCCACCCTGTAGGTTTACCGATTTCCATAGAACATTTCGCAGTCTCCAGTGTAGTATGACGTGTCCGAAGAGCCTGCACAAATAATAAATCCGTTTCCAACGGCACCACCTGCCGACCAAGCGTGTTTCTTTACCATATCCGGTCCTCTGGATACGGTATTGGAATTGGGGTCAAAAATCGAGCTTGAACTGTACTTTTTACTCCTGCCGCTGAAATAAAAGCATAATCGTTGCGAGACACACACTGGAAACTTAAAAAAATGGTTTTCACAATCGTGGGCGCAAATTACAGATTTTTATAATAGAAAATAAACAACTTACGCATCCACGCCTCCAGCAATGATCACTGTTCCGTCCGGTAAGCGACCGGCGGCTGCCGAAGCTCGACCGATGTCCAGTTTTACTGGTAGTTTTTTATTTCTTGCCGGGTTGTCGGGAAAATACTCTTCAATTGTGTTTATCCTTTCAGACGGTAATCCTCCAATTAAAAGAATTTTATTTTCTGGTTTTGGAGTTGTAGTTGTTGTTGTTGTTGTTGTTGTTGTGGTGGTGGTGGTTGTGGTAGTGGTGGATGTGGTGAAGAGTTCTTGCGTTGTTTCTTCGTTGTCATCCAAAAGTGTGGAAGCTTCCTTTCTGGGTGAAGTTATAGGAAGTTCTTCGGTTGTGATTCGTTCAAACTGTGTAGTGCTATCGTTAGGATTTGCAGTTGTGGTGTTAAAGTAAGGAATAGGTAGCTTGGTACTAGCGGATGGGTAGGTATAATTTGGGGCATCTGTAGAAAAGTTCGTTCCAGGTGCAGTTTTGTTTGAGAAACCTAAAAAGCTTTCATGAGTGTTTTTTTGGATTTTTACAAGCAAACCGCTAGCTTACCGACCAGCAACGTATGTACAATGAGCCCAGTGGAAAAAACGATTAATAGCAAGAAGAAGAGACTTAGTAGAATTGCCCCAATCCAGCTCAAAACTTCTTTACTGATTGGCTTCTTCTGGGGTGCAGAATTCGGAGCTTGCATGACCAGTTAATATCACTTAAGCATACAGAATTGTATGACAAAGGGGCTCCAAATTTTAAATGTTTATTTGAACAGCTGCATCAATGCTTGCTTGGATGCCAAAAAAGCAGTCCATCTGATTTTAATGCTTGTGCTAACATTTCCAGAATTTCTCTTTCCTGGCCCCAAAAGTTTGATAGTTGTCGATTTGATTTTGCGCTTCATGTTATTGCGTATTTGCCTTGCCTCAAGTTTGCTAATTTGATTGAATTTCCTTTATATCTCGTTCAATTTTACAGTATCGCTGGTCCTTTGTGTTACGGTAGTTTGTGCAATGACGATCATGTAGCTATATTTGGCCAGGAGCAGAGTTAGTGAAGAGTCAGTGGTGTGAGTCAGTGGTGTGTGTCAGTGATGTGGGTTGGTAAGGAATGAGCGAGCGGCCGGTCGGGTCCAGTAGCAAGGCCCAGCTTGAGTGCCAGTAAGGACCGGCCAGCAGAGAGAGAGGCAGGAAGAAGAAAACAGAGCCAGGCCGCTGTATCGTTTGTTTATGTTTTGCCAATAAAAGGTGCATCGCCATCGTGTTTGGGGCCTGGCTAGTTTATCTAGTTTTGCGATGCGCTAGTACACAACTAATGTTCGTATTTAGCCTCTCAGGTCGTCGCCTTTCAATTCTACAATAGTCAGCAAGCAATACATCAGTCAGCCGTGTCAGTACCGGCTCAGATTTAGGCTTGAACTTTTAAGCTTACTAAATCTTCCTTTCTTGCCACCGGACGGACGTTTGGGGTTTTGAATTTTTCAACCGTTTCGAATACGTGTCCCACCCAGCTGAAAATGATTTTACAGGAAAGTTTACCGGTACCAATGCGGAGGTACAATTGTAGGGGTACCATAAACGGCGTTAAATGCCTGACTGTTTTATGCATAGTTTTACTCGTAAATTCTATAAAACTAGCGGTCTCGGCATTTGGATACCGAGATCTCGAACAACAAACGGAAACAAAAAAATTCCGATTATTCTCGGCATTTCGAGCAACACCTACAGTAGTTCTCGGTTACATCACTACTATCTATAGCTATAATAAATAGATACCCATCCATACTCAGGTGTCGGTATTTTTAAAATATCTACCGATACCGCATACCCAAATTTCCAGAAAGTACGATACCCTAGCAACAGTGACTCTTTACATATGTAACTCTTTAGAATGCTGTGCTGCAGCAAAAACTGGCATTCAATAAACTTTCAGAAATTTATGTTAATGTTGTTAGAGTTCTAATTATGGCAAAAGCAATAAAGATCCGCTCACATAGAAACGTGCTTCTGACACCCCTGATCGTTTATTCTTATTGGAAAGGTCAAAACAGATTCAAAATGGAAGGGCTAAAGGGTTTTAGGATACGCACTGTTACTTACAACAGCGGGGAGTTAAGCTGGCAGAGCAACTTTAGTGGCAAATAGAAGAGCATTAACGCGCTTCCTTTGCTTGAAGCAATCTAGATAATTTTATTGCTTTTAAAGCGTCATTTCTTAGTCTCTCACTCACTCTTACTGACTTCTTGAGGCGTACCCTGGTGACAAGAGAACAACACCTAGTGTAGGTTTCCTAAAAGACTTATTGCACTATCACTCTATCTAGTCATGCCATCGGAAACAACACAACACTGTGGAGCCTTGAAGTGCTTTTCTTCCTATTTTTTCTTATTTCCGTTCCTTTCTATCTGGCCTACTTGATAACCCTTCTACTGTACCGCAAGCACCGGGATCTGAGGAGCTCCTTTTTTCGCATCATGTTCTCACTGGGCATAAACGATCTACTGATGACTACAGTACAGTACGTGTTCGAACGGAGTCTGTTTTGGCATCTGCTCATGCCCTTCCATGTTTGGGGTGGCAGTCGTAAGCTGGAATGGGCAACAGCAGTCATGCTTGGGTTGCAGCGCTGTCAATATTTGCATGTGGTTTCAACGACGCTCAATCGCTTTACTGCTTACATGATGCATTCTCAACACGATGTTGTAAGTGTTCAGTTGTTCTTTTCCTTCCCTTCTCCCTCTTACTTTCGTCTCTGTCTCCGTCTCCTTCTCCTTCTTGTTCTCGTTGTTTCTGTCCTTGGCAAATGTATAGTTTCCGGGCGTAAAGTCAGGAACCGGCCCCAGATTAAAATTAATACTTTTAATGATCATAACTTATTATAAATTAACAAGTTTTATCGATAAATATCGATTATCGATTATTTTTTGGCAAAATTCCAAAATGGTCCAAAATGGTCATGTTATATACCATTTGAAAGCCCTTCGCCTGACGAGTCTAATGATCACTAAATCAGCATAGGGCACACCCCGGGAGGCCTGTTTTGCCAAATATAAAAGTACCCCAAGAGACGCATCAGTATAGGCACGCTCTGGAGGGCCTGGTTTAAAAACATAAAAGTACCCCTAGGGGACGCATTGGTATAGGGCACGCTCCAGAGAGCCTGTTTTAAAAACATAAAAGTACCCCTAGGACACGCATCAGTATAAGGCACGCTCCGGAGGGCCTGTTTTAAAAACATAAAAGTACCCCTAGGGGACGCATCAGTATAGTGATAAGTACCCCTGGGGACGCATCAGTATAGTGATGCGTACCCCTAGGGGTATTTTTATATTTGGAAAACAGCCCTCCAGAGCGTGCCTATACTGATGCGTCCCCTAGGGGTACTTTTATATTTGGCAAAACAGTCCCCCAGGGGCGTGCCCTATGCTGATGTAGTGATCATTAGACTCGCCATATGAAGGGCTTTCAAGTGATATATAACATGACCATTTTGGACGATTTTGAAATTTTGGCATTTTGCCAAAAAAATAATCGATAATCGATATTTATCGATGAAACTTGTCAATTTATAATTAGTTATGATCATTAAAAGTATTTATTTCAATCTGGGGGCGGTTTCTGATTTTACGCCTGGAAACTATACATTTACCCTGTCCTTCTCCTTCTGACTTTCCTTCTCCTTCTCCTTCTTCTGCTGTTTCTGTCCTTCTCCTTCTCCTTCTCCTTCTCCTTCTCCTTCTCCTTCTCCTTCTCCTTCTCCTTCTCCTTCTATTTCTGCTTCTCCTTCTCCTTCTGACTTTACTTCTCCTTCTCCTTCTCCTTCTCCTTCTCCTTCTCCTTCTCCTTCTCCTTCTCCTTCTCCTTCTCCTTTCTCTTGCTTCTGTCCTTCTCCTTCTCCTTCTCCTTCTCCTTCTCCTTCTCCTTCTCCTTCTCCTTCTCCTTCTCCTTCTCCTTCTCCTTCTCCTTCTCCTTCTCCTTCTCCTTCTCCTTCTCCTTCTCCTTCTCCTTCTCCTTCTCCTTCCTAAGTTTTGTTCATTCTAATTGGTTTTCCATTATCACTCTCATTCCCATCCCATCCAACTTAGCAAGCACTTACATTTAGCCATAAATGGCAATACTTTGTCACATCTGTCCTGGCAGACAATGTCCATGCAGGTGCTGGCCCAACCAGCATTATTGCTCTGACCAGTAGGTCATGAGACAAAGCAACTCTGTTTAGATCTGGAGCAACTCAGCGACGAAATGGTCTATCGGGTTGCCATGGGTGTTGGGTCTGAGCTCGACCTCTTACATACCGATCGCTTGTGAAATAAGACTGCATCAACCAAATGGTTACAATCGTACTTGGCTTACTAGCTGGCATCCAAAACTTTGTCGCAAGTTGTCTGTAGGCAGCACCGCTTTACTATTATTCACTCTGGCACCGATTTTTGTTTTTCTTTATGGCATTATGATCGTCAAAGCATGCAGTAAGACAAATAGAGTAGGGCCGTGTCACACAGCTAGCTCTCATAATCTTAAGACCCGCCGAAATCTGACCACTGTCGGCTTCATTCTCAGCTCATTGGTGATTTTGCAAGCAGCTCAAATATCGGTGGCGGCTTTCTTCCGCCCACACTTCGAGGAAAACCGTGACCTTTATCTGATGTTGGTCAACACAAATTCTATAGTTTTTTCCATGCTTAACCCTTATCTCATCTTTTTCTGTTCTTCTAGTTTCGTAAACATTTCTTCGCTCTGCTTACGCAGTTCCTATTGAGATGTGGTGCTTGTTTGGAAACGAATCATGTGCCGATTTCCACTGGCGCACCAGTAACATCCAGACGAAATAGGGATGTAGCTAATACAAATGTCTAAAGAATCAGATACTTGCTTTAAAAGAACGAAATGTGTACACAATGACTGTACCTACAGACATGACTAGACATACATACATTATCATTCATAGTCACAAGCTGCTCTGTTAATTTTGTTTATTCTGAAAATATCAAAACTTCTAAATTGCGTTTTTACAGGCTAATTATTGAAAATTTTCTTGCCCAACCTGGAAACCCCGAGTCACTTGATAAGTTGTCCTAATTCGCACCATGCCACCCACACATGGTCACTTGAATAGTCCTAAAATGAACTACTAGAGGTGGGTGGAGCCTGGTGAAAACAACACCTTTTATGTACTTCTAATCAAGACTTCATTCAGTCAGTTCAGATCTCTTTCAATACAGTCCAGTATTATATCTGGTTATCATCTCACTGCGAGCAGAATGTCATCTGAAACTGTCCTATGGACCCTTGAAGTGCTTTTCTTCCTCTTTTTCCTTTTTTCCGTCCCTTTCTATCTGATATACTTGATAACCCTTCTTCTCTACCGGCAGCACCAAGACCTGAGGAGCTCCTTTTTTCGCATCATGTTCTCACTGGGCATAAACGATCTACTGATGACTTCAGTGCAGTACGTGTTTCAACGGAGTCTGTTTTGGCATCTGCTCATGCCCTTCCACGTTTGGGGTGGCAGTCGTAAGCTGGAATGGGCTTCGGCGGTCTTGTTGGGGTTGCAGCGCAGTCAGTATCTGCACGTTCTCTCCACAACGCTCAACCGTTTTACTGCGTACATGATGCCTACTCAACACGATACTGTAAGTGTAGTCTTACAACCCCTTGTTCCATTTTGTAGCTTCAACTGAATGGGCAGCTTTCTGATGCAGCAATGTAGTGTGACGTGACTGCGGCACGTTCTCATTCTCCTTCTTCTTTTCCTGCATCTCCTTCTCCTTCTCCTTCTCCTTCTCCTTCTCCTTCTCCTTCTCCTTCTCCTTCTCCTTCTCCTTCTCCTTCTCCTTCTCCTTCTCCTGTATCTCCTTCTCCTTCTCCTGTATCTCCTTCTCCTTCTCCTGTATCTCCCTCTCCTTCTCCTGTAACTCCTTCTCCTTCTCCTTCTCCTTCTCCTGTATCTCCTTCTCCTTCTCCTGTATCTCCTTCTCCTTCTCCTTCTCCTTCTCCTTCTCCTTCTCCTTCTCCTGTATCTCCCTCTCCTTCTCCTGTATCTCCTTCTCCTTCTCCTTCTCCTTCTCCTTCTCCTTCTCCTTCTCCTTCTCCTTCTCCTTCTCCTTCTCCTTTTTCTTCTTCTTCTTCTGGTGTTTCTACTTCTGCTTCTCCTTCTCCTTCTCCTTCTCCTTCTCCTTCTCCTTCTCCTTTTTCTGTTTTTTCTCTTTTTTCCCTTCAACTTGTCTTCTCCTTCTCATTCTCTTTCCTTCTTCTTCTTCTCTATTTTCTTTTGCCTTTTTTCTGTTCTTTCTCTTTTTTCCTTCTACTTGTCTTCTCCTTCTCATTCTCTTTCTTTCTTCTTCTTCTCTATTTTCCTTTGCCTTTTTTCTGTTCTTTCTCTTTTTTCCTTCTACTTGTCTTCTCCTTCTCATTCTCTTGTCTCTTACTCCATCTGTTTGTCCTTCCCTACTGCTTCTGCTTCTGCTTCTGCTTCTGCTTCTGCTTCTGCTTCTGCTGTTTTCCTTTTCCTTTTCCTTTTGCAATACGTACATAACCATATCGTACCTACCTGATACACAATGTCAGTCCGATTTCTGGTTACAGCATTATGCCCCTGACAATATGAGATAGAACTAAACAACTGATTTTAGATCTGGAGTGGACAGTTGACAAAATGGTCCATCGGGTTGTCATGGGTATTGGGTCTCGCCTCAACTTCTTACATACCACTCCTTTGTGAAATAAGATTGCACGAACCAAACGGCTACAACCGAACTTCGCTTACCAGTTGGCACCCAGAACTCTGTCTAAAAATGTCATTAGGCGGCACTGGCCTGCTCTTGTTCACCCTGGCACCGATTTTTATTCTCTCATACGGCATTATGATAGCCAAGGCTTGTAGGAAAAGCAACAAGGTAGGCCCGCGGCATCATGACAATGATGCGAGCAGACAAACTAAGACTCGCAGAAGTCTGACCATTGCCGGCTTCGTTCTTAGTCTGTTGGTGATTTTGCAGGCAGGTCAAATGTCAGGAGCAGGTTTCTTTCGAGCGCACTTTGAGAAAAATCGCGACCTCTATATGATGTCAGTGCACGTAAATTCTGTGGTTTTTTCCATGATCAACCCTTACCTGATCTGTTTCTGTTCTTCTAAATTTCGTGCGCTTTTTCTGGCTCTAATTAGAGGTTGGAAGCTGAGCCTCTGTAGTTTTTGGTTTGGAGCCGCCGATGAACATAACGAAAACACCGTGCAGGCCGATTCCATTGATGCGTCAGCGACGGCCAGACACAAGCGGCTATTTACGGGTGCTGAGACTTGTTTTTAAGCCGAAGTTACTTGTCTACATACATAGGGTGCGGGTGGGTAGACGGGAAAATGTTGGCCGGAGGGTTGATTGACAAGCAGTGGCGTATCCAGGGGGGTGTAGGGTGTGTACACCCCCCTTTGCGGTGGAGGTAGGAAGAAAAAGTCTGTCAAAAATACTGTTATTTTACTATAGTATAGTAAAACAAAAATTAGTAATACTAGTGGTATTTTACTAGTAGTAAAATAATAGTAAAAAGTAAAATTAAGACCCAATAGTAAAGTAAAAATTAAATTAAATTAACAAAGACCGTCAATAGTAAAATGATAATTTTACTACTATTTTACTAGTTTTTGGTGAATTCCAGCCAAATTCGTAATCAATTTTGCAATAAAAGATGTGTGGAGGCACTTTTGTCAGTCGAATTTCACACGGTTTTGTCTCTAAGGTTCTTGAGAATGTTGAATCATGATCAAATTTAGCAACTATTTAGCTCCAACATTAGTTATTCATAAGATCCTGGCGTCATTGATGCAAAATTGCCCCTAACGACTAGTAAAATCGTAGTAAAATAGTAGTAAAATTAGCAAAATTATTAGTAAAACAAAAATTAGTAAAATCGGAACTGCTTGGTAGTAAAACAAAAATTAAAATTAAATTGACAGGCTGAATTTGTAGTAAATTTAGTAAATAGTAAAATAAAAATCCACTAGTAAAATAACAGTAGTCAAAAATATAAGAAACTAATGAATTATGTACTAAAACTGTCTAATTTGTGCTCAGAATGCCTTCTAAATGCGTTTTTGAAGGCTAAATTTTCAAAATTTTCTCGCCCTGGTCGGGCAGAAGCCCAACCAGGCCATTATAAACTACTAAAACTTGTAATTTCTGTTAATTTTAAGCTCGGAACGCGTTTTTGAAGGCTAATTTTGCTAAATTTTCTTACCCTGGTTGGGCAGCGGCCCAACCAGGCACTTTCAAAATTTTACACCCCCCTTTCCAAAATCCTGGATACGCCACTGTTGACAAGCCAAACTTTTATGGAGAATGGCACAGAATTGCGGTTCTAACCGGAGTCTGAGCTTCTACAGGCGGTGATTGAAAATATTATTTTTATGGTTTCAAAATTTATATGGGCTAAAATACCTACTTCGTATCATATTGTATCGCATCGTATCCAGTGGTGTATCCAGGGGCAGAAGAAGCCCAACCAGGCCACTTTAACTACTAAAACTTGCAACGGACTGTGGCCCAACCGGGCACTCAAAATTTTACACCCTCTTGATATGCCACTGATCGTATCGTACCGTGTTGTATCGTATTATTGCATCATATCATATCGTATCCTCTCACATCGTACCCTATCATGTCGTATTGTATCGCGACGAATCCACGTATGGCTAAGTTGTCTAAGGGGTGCTTACCGTAGTTGCTGCACAAAATCCCTTTCCTGAACATCAAATAGAAAAACTACGGTAGCCGCCATTAATTTTTGGGGACGGGGGACCTGTATTGCTGCGGGAATAATAAATGCGGTGGTGAGTTTAAACTACGGCCGCACCAGGATTGCGTTTATTGAAGTGCTTGAGGATGCTAAAAACGACAAATAACACGATTATCAAGCGATTTTTTGTTAATGTAGCTCAAGTCAAACCACCACCAATCTGACATGAAAAGTGGTGTCATTGCGAGAGACATCCTACTAGGGTTTCCTGGCACGCTGATTTCAACTGTCACATTTACATTTGGCTACGATCACTGTAGAAATCGATATCGATTATCGATTTTTCGTGCAAGTATAACAATCACGTCAAAAAAACAAAGAAAACAACTACAAAGCTGATAATATTGGTTGAGATACTGCAAACAATAAACTTTTGTAGCTTATTAGCAAAGTACGAATGTGAGAAAACCGCTAATCCGACTTTTCAAAACCGGAATGGGGCAATTCAGAATCTCTGCCATAATCTCTAACGTTTCTGACAGGGCTTGTTCAAATGTTTGCTTATAGGCCTTTAGGGGGCGGCTTTGTGCCTGCGGCTTCAACGATCTTCTTTGCTACGTCACTCTGATTTTCCTCAAACTCTCCTCTGATGTAAGAACGTAATAAATTCTTGATATCTGGGTTATTCCAGTTTACCGGCATTGTATAAGAAATTACGAGCGCGAAAGGCACAGAACGAGGAATCGACAACAGGGCTCGCTGCTGGAGTTAGGCTGCGTTTGCGAACTGCCAAACTAACTATTAATACTTGCGCCGATCGAAGCAAAAATTTGCATAGAGCATAACTAAAACGAAGGGTCAGAATCACTAAAGCGAACGTTTATTCAATAAATAATGCGTAGAGTTACTAGAAGCAGTGAACAGCATTCTGAGGGTCTTAGCAGCGTTGTAATAGTGTATTTCCAACAACTGAACCGAAAATATACATTGTTCCGCACTTTGGAAACCCGCAACCGCCGAGTTTCCAAAAGTTTCGATTTTAGCAATACAGGGGGCCTTGCCCTAATTTTTGATGTTTTTTTTGGTTTTTACTTTTTGGAATAGAGATGCGACCACAGTCCGATATTTTTGGTGTATATTTTGGACGTCGGATACCGGATAATACCGGGTAGCCAAAAATAGCATTTTCATGACAATTTTTCCGGTTTTCGAGCGTATTTTTGGTTTCGCATGCAGATTAGCACTATTTTCGGACTTGATTAAGTTAACTGTACGGAGGCAACCATAATCCGGTATTATCTGGTATTTTTACGTATTGTTCGGTATTTTAAATGGATAATACCGTTTCTAGGATACCTACTATTTTGTGTGTTCTTTTTATTTCTTGCTTCTTTTGTTTTTGACTCTCAGACTCTCACGCACCATCGCTTTATATTGAGATTGATAATCATTGCATGATTGTAATTTAGAAAAATATTGTTTCAGGAGAGCTGCTTTATTCTAGTCGTCCTGTACATACGCTGTAGAAATGTGAATTAGATGTTGATGCTCTTTTCAAAATGAATGTACAGTCTAAGGCGGGTAGCATTAAGTGCGACGTCTGTGGAAAGGAGTTCGGTACGCGCGGTGGACGTTCCCGTCATAGACGGTCTGTTCATCCTGATGCAACCCCTCCGCCGTCATGTCTTATTGGGAGAAAGCAATGCGGTCTGTGCAATGGTAAGGCTTGTTACCGATTTGAACTCGTGTGGCCTGAGTAACACCGGTGCTTTTTTAGCTGTTTGCACAGCTAATGATTTATTGTGCGAGCACGTCAGAAAACAGCACAACTTGAAGGCCGATGTAATCACGAGAGAGTTCGCCTCAAACTCTGACTTTGATGCTTGGCGGAAAGAAACAGAACGCATGACTAACTGCGATTTCCGGAGCCGCGGACAGCCTCACGCAACGATTTATTTTGAGTGCCATCGGAGCGGCAACTTCACGCCCAGCACGCATTCCCGAGCTTCCAAAGAAACGCCAACGATCAAGATTGGGTTTTCGTGCACTGCATTCATTCGTGCCAAATTAGCTGACGATGGGTAAGTGCAAAACGTTTTATATAGTTTGATGAAATATTTCGATGGTTAAAATCAGTGCTGTTGGGTTGGTTTTTTCCTCAGTTTTTTCGTTTTTCCGGATTGGTTGGTTGAAACCCACTTCTGGACACCATAAAGGTTGGCTGAAACCCCGTTTTGGCACAGTGTTCAACCCTATTTTGTTTAAAAACAAATTCCCCCATTCGAAACCACAGCTACATACATACGTATATGGTCCATACCCCTTATCAGAAAATTTCAGGTATTTTTGAGGAAAATAAGCAATTTTTCGGCTGTTTTAGGTACAGGTAACCCAAACCAAACCACGCTTAGTACGTACATGTACGTGTGTCCACTTTTTTGTGTCAT
>JASANB010005517.1:0-12660 GCA_030248155.1 Sabatieria punctata
GGTATGGCTTGACTGATTGTTCGTTTTTATGATTGTATACATGACAATCAAGCATTACAGCGTTTATGGTACCATTCATATACAGTGCTGAGAGCACATATGGTGCCCATTCCTATAGTACGTATATTTCAAAACGGAGCGAATTTTGTGTTTTTGCGAATAACTCCTTACGGCTGCGTCGGAGCGTTTTTTGCCTCATAACCAAAGTTGTAGAGGGACTCGAACTCTGTACTACGGTGTAACTTAATCTGCGCAACGCTCGCTTGTAACGCTAATTTGCGCAACGAAAAAAATTCAGCTTTTTCTGTAGTTGGGCTGAATGCGATTTTTTCAGCGAATCTTAAAATCTACAGACCGTGGGAATTCCGAAAATATACTTATGTTTACCGTAGGTCCAACGGTTCCAAAGTTATAGACCCCTAAATTTGACCAAAAATGCGGAAAATGGCCAATTTTGGCGATTTTCACTTTTCTGGGGGCGGGATTGAAATAATTCGGGACCAGCTGAACCGATTTGGCTCAAATCCACATATATGGTGTAAAATTTAGTTTTACATCGAGTGAGACACACAAGAACCCTGAAAAATTGTCCCTGATACCGTAATCCCGATTTCTGCAAGATTAGGTTATTTGATTTTTTCGTCCCGAGTTATTTCAATCCCGCCCCCCAGAAAAGTGAAAATCGCCAAAATCGGGATTACGGTATCAAAATAACTTTGGAACCGTTGGACCTACGGTAAACATGAGTATATTTTCGGAATCCCCACGGTCTGTAGATTCAGATTCACTGAAAAAATCGCATTGAGCTCAGCTACAGAAAAAGCTGAATTTTTTTCGTTGCGCAAATTAGCGTTACAAGCGAGCCTTGCGCAGATTAGGTTACACCGTAGTACAGAGCTCGAGTCCCTCTACAACTTTGGTTATGAGGGAAAAAGCGCTCCGACGCAGCCCTAAGGAGTTATTCGCAAAAAAAACACAGAATTCGCTCCATTTTGAAATATACTATAGGCAAATTGTAGTATACAGGGTGCGCCAAAAAAAAACAACCCAGCAGATTTTTCGCTGTAGCAACCGCAAATCTCAGCCGATTTGAATGAGTCCTTTCTTAAATGAAAGATAAATAAATTCTTGAAAGATTGATGCAACGTTTATTAATGTACTCTGCTTAGTTCCTCGTACTGTAATTTTAATAGTGAAATTTTATTTTAATTTAATATTAATATAATAGAACTAGCCGTTTTTAATTTTAATTTAATATTAATATAATAGTCCCCTGTTAATTTTAATTTAGATTTAATATTAATACTATTAAATAACAATTTTAATAGTATTTTAATAGCATTTTAATAGTATATTCTAAAATGCAGTCGAAAAGTTTTGGAGACACTTCAGCGAACTGGCAAAACAACATCTTTTGTTTGAAGTTCCTAGTGTTATAAAATTAATCTGAGATGCAACTCAAAATTAATCTGATACAAGAAGATTAATCTGAGATGCATGTTTCTGCGGAAATTTATAAGTGTTTTTTTTAAAATGACTCTGTCTGAACCTGGTTTTAAATTGCAATTTGAATAAAATCTAGCCATACAAAAAACTATTGATGCATACAGTAGTTAAAGCGAAATTTTTGAAAGGAAAGACTTACATAGTTTATTGACTAGATTCAGGTAGTGTTGTTACAATACCAAAATTTCCGTTTGACTATGACTAGGACTACCCTCCGTTTGAGTACAATACCAGAGTAGTCAAATTTGACTATATCGTAGTCAAACCGTTTGACTACTATGGCCCTCGGTTTGACTACTTTTGACTACTTTTTGAAACCGGTCCTTCCCTTTATACTGTACAGCCCCAGATCATGTTTTTCAATTGGTAGCCCAGAAGAAAAATTTTAGTAAAAGTCTTTGTTGTAGTTGTACAAATATTCGTCCGAAATAAATAAGCCGTGCCATCCAATAAGCCACGTGTCATACGCACTCTGAAATAAATAGTAGGACGCGCGTGCCTTATTGAAATAAAGACGGTATTCTACTGTACGTCAAAATTTTAATCTTGGACCTGTGGAACTTGAATCAAGCAGAGATTCACTGACTGATGCTTCAATGTTTTCAGAATTTACAAACAAGGTTGTTTGGTGTTCTATAGTGCTTAAAGATGCATTAAGAGTCAGTGTCTGATTCGATCGAGTCTTGGTATTCAGACCCAAAATTGAAAGTTTGGCGTAGAGGGCTGTAAGTTGGCACACTAATACTACTTGATGAGTTATTCAACTGCTGCTGAGGAATTCCCAATTCGACGCTCCACGCTCGAGATATAAGCCCGCGAAAATCGGCTTGCTTAACTATGGGACGAAAATTTCCAACTTGAATTTCTTTCTTACTGACAAGGGTTGGGACCCAAAAATTGGGGCTTTTAGCTAACTTTTCGAGTAGATTAAGAATTTTCAGTCCAAAATTGTTTTCGATGAAAAAAAATTTTTTCGCCCCCCTTTGGAGCCCCCCAGCTCGACTGGAACCCCCCCTAGATGCACTTTTTTATTTTAGAATTTCGTAGCGCTATTCAGGACCTACATTTTGGTGTAAAATATTCAAGATTTGAGAGGTAGGTTTTTGAGAAAATTCACTTTGAATGTCCAAAACCTGAAAAAATCGCCAACTTTCACTGTGCTCGGAAATGTCGCAAACGATTCCTAGCCTTTAAATCGTAACTGAGACCTAAAAATTGGGGCTTTTAGCTAACTTTTCGAGTAGATTAAGAATTTTCAGTCCAAAATTGTTTTCGAGGAAAAAAATTTTTTTCGCCCCTCTTTGGAGCCCCCCAGCTCGACTGGAACCCCCCCTAGATGCACTTTTTTATTTTAGAATTTCGTAGCGCTGTTCAGGACCTACATTTTGGTGTAAAATATTCAAGATTTGAGAGGTAGGTTTTTGAGAAAATTCACTTTGAATGTCCAAAACCTGAAAAAATCGCCAACTTTCACTGTGCTCGGAAATGTCGCAAACGATTCCTAGCCTTTAAATCGTAACTGAGACCTAAAAATTGGGGCTTTTAGCTAACTTTTCGAGTAGATTAAGAATTTTCAGTCCAAAATTGTTTTCGAGGAAAAAAAATTTTTTTTCGCCCCCGTTGGAGCCCCCCCGCGCGACTGGTACCCCCCTATATGCACTTTTTTATTTTAGAATTTCGTAGCGCTATTCAGGACCTACATTTTGGTGTAAAATATTCAAGATTTGAGAGGTAGGTTTTTGAGAAAATTCACTTTGAATGTCCAAAACCTGGAAAAATCGCCAACTTTCACTGTGCTCGGAAATGTCACAAACGATTCCTAGCCTTTAAATCGTAACTGAGACCCAAAAATTGGGGCTTTTAGCTAACTTGTCGAGTAGATTAAGAATTTTCAGTCCAAAATTGTTTTCGATTAAAAAAAATTTTTTCGCCCCCCTTTGGAGCCCCCCAGCTCGACTGCAACCCCACCTAGACGCATTTTTTTATTTTAGAATTGCGTAGCGCTATTCAAGAGCTACAGCTTGGTATAAAATATTCAAGATTTGAGAGGTAGGTTTTCGAGAAAATCGACTTTGAATGTACAAAAACCTGCTTTTTTGTACCTATTTTCTGGTATTTTTGTTCATTCAAAGTCAATTTTCTCGAAACCTACCTCTCAAATCTTGAATATTTTATACCAAAATGTAGCTCTTGAATAGCGCTACGAAATTCTAAAATAAAAAAATGCGTCTAGGGGGGGTTCCAGTCGAGCTGGGGGGCTCCAAAGGTGGGCGAAAAATTTTGTTTCATCGAAAACAATTTGGGACTGAAAATTCTTAATCTACTCGAAAAGTTAGCTAAAAGCCCCAATTTTTAGGTCTCAGTT
Source organism: Sabatieria punctata (assembly GCA_030248155.1). Taxonomy (NCBI): domain Eukaryota; kingdom Metazoa; phylum Nematoda; class Chromadorea; order Araeolaimida; family Comesomatidae; genus Sabatieria; species Sabatieria punctata. The sequence continues at coordinate 3,872 of JASANB010005517.1, forward strand.
ACGATTTAAAGGCTAGGAATCGTTTGCGACATTTCCGAGCACAGTGAAAGTTGGCGATTTTTCCAGGGTTTGGACATTCAAAGTGAATTTTCTCAAAAACCTACCTCTCAAATCTTGAATATTTTACGCCAAAATGTAGGTCCTGAATAGCGCTACGAAATTCTAAAATAAAAAAGTGCATCTAGGGGGGGTGCCAGTCGAGCTGGGGGGCTCCAAAGGGGGGCGAAAAAAATTTTTTTCATCGAAAACAATTTTGGACTAAAGATTCTTAATCTACTCGAAAAGTTACCTAAAACCCCCAATTTTGAAGTCCCAACCCTTGTCAGTAAGAAAGAAATTCAAGTTGGAAATTTTCGTCCCATAGTTAAGCAAGCCAATTTTCGCGGGCATATATCTCGAGCGTGGAGCGTCGAACTGGGAATTCCTCAGCAGCAGTTGAATAACTCATCAAGTAGTATTAGTGTGCCAACTTACAGCCCTCTACGCCAAACTTTCAATTTTGGGACTGAATAGGGCAAAGGGTCAAGGACTCGATCGATTCAGACACTGACTCTTAAATTTGTCAAATATTTTGTTGCGAACAGCGAAAAGTGGTGAAATATGTCTGAAAAGCTTGCCTCTTATAACAAAACGTAGTCATAGTCAAACGGTTTGACTACCTGGTCTTCGTTTGACTACGTATTTATGGTAACGAAGGTATTCAAACTTTGACTTTGACTACCTGTCCGTTTGACTGCGATATCACAAAAGTATTAACTATGACTTTGACTTTGACTAGTAGTCATAACAACACTAGATTCAGGTCATTTTGTCATTCATGCGCAACTGAAAACACATTCGAGATTCACAGGGCAGCCAGAAATCTTCAATTTTCGTCATTTTCTGTGGTAAAATTATGATTTAAATAGTATTGTGTGTAGGTAACTCCTTCCTTGATTGTCAGACAAGGTTCAAAACTATTAAAATGCTATTAAAATACTATTAAAAATAAATTTTGATATTCAGCCCCTCTATGCATTTTAAATTTAATTTAATATAATAGTAGACCATCTATTTTAATATTAATATAGATTTAATACTATTAAAATGGCACTATTAATAATAGTTTTATTTTAATATTAATATATTTAAATAACAGTATTCCTCAGATATTCACTCTCAAAATCAAAACAGTGATTTTGGCAGTGAACAAGAGGGATTTTTTATTATACCGCTGCACTTCGTAATAAAACGGATTCCTGCTACTGCTGAGGGCTAGTGGAGGCTTTACTGGTGACACATAAACTCGGTTCACTTCAACAGTAAAGTGTCATTAGCCCTCAGCAGTAGGAATCTGCTTTATTATGAAGTGCAACGGAATCGCTCTTGTTCTTTGCCAAAATCTGTTTCGACTTGGAGGGCAAATATCTCAAGAACTAAGCAGAGAATCTCAATAAAAATTGCACCAATCTTTGAAGAATTTATCAATGGTTTATTCAAAAAAGGATTCATTCAAATCGGTTAAGATTCGTGGTTGCAAAAGTAAAAAGTCTTCGGGGTTGTGTTCATCACTCTTGTTCACTGCCAAAATCACTGTTTTGATTTTGAGCACAAATATCTCAGGAACTAAGCAGGGTATCTCAAAAAGCGATTCATCAGTCTTCCAAGAATTTATTTATCTTTTATTTAAAAAAGGATTCATTCAAATCGGTTGCGATTTGCGGTTGCTACAGCAAAAAATCTGCTGGGTTGTTTTTTTGGCGCACCCTGCATATGGTACCAGTACCATGTACGGTACCCCTACTCATGGGCATGGGTGCCGGTACCATACCCCAACCCAACTTACCAGGCCAGCAGAACCCCGATCGGGGTCCTCCAGTTTCGATTTTCTGACACCCCTCCAATTTCTCTGCCAACTAATTTTTCAGAAAATGTTCACAATTTTTTTAGAATTTCAGACACTAAAATTTCTGAAATTAAAATGTTTAGTTCATTTTGCGATGTTTGAGCGTTTTTTAGTACCCAACCCCCTCCAAGAATTTGGGTTGACATCTGTGGCCGGCGCTAGACCCCAACCCAGATGAGGCCTTTGGTGGTACCATATAAGGCACCACTGCCATATGTGGTGCGTAGTACCGGCACCATATATGGTACCCTCACGTTCGGCCACTGTGGTGGTATGGTATCATACATGGTACCTGATAAACGGCGTTAAGTGTCTGACTGTGTGACTAAAATTACAGCTGTGGGCCTGGGCTACTGTTGCATGCGTATACGCATTACGCATATCATTACGCAAAGTACGCATTGCATTTCAGAATGCGTATACGCATACGCATACGCATACGCATTTGAATTTCATTACGCAATATTATTACGCATTCTACCAAACGTTTGCATATTTTTGAGTAATGCGTATTGGGTCTGAAAAATAGCTGCCTTTTCGAATTTCTTGCAAAAAATTTAGTATTCAAGTTGTTACCAAATGGTCATTCTTCATGTTTTTAGTGTGAGGTGAGGGTACCAGAAATTTTCTGAGATCATTTGAAGCTTTAACTAAGTTGCATACATGTAACAGGGGGTTCTGGGGGTCGGCCCCACCCCCACCCACCGATTTTTCCGACCCCCTCCGATTTTTCTGGCAAGCATTTTTTTTTTGCAATTTCAGACACAAAAATTGCCAAAACCGCCTGTAAAACAGCATTTTTTAGCTGTCTTTCAGCCCAAATTAGCGATTTTTTTACGATTTTTAGCCGAAAAATTGCGATTGCTTGCGATTTTTGAGGGTTTTTAGTGCCCAACCCCTCCAAAAATTTGGACTCAGACCCTTGCGGCGCTAGACCCCCAACCCCCTCCCCCTTCGGCGGACGACCTGTTACATGTATGCTAAGTGTGCTTGCAAATATTTAAAAAAGGCGCTAAGTTTTAAGAGGAAAAACGTGTGACAAACTCTTGAATTTTGGGTTTCCACCGCTTAGGGTGACATCAGTTGTGTTCTATGCTCAGGCTATCTGTTTGTGCTTCCAGTGTATGCTTATTATGATTGAATCTGAATGCAACTAGACTTCTTCTGAAAATGAACATTTGACTAAATTTTTGCAGGAAAGCGCCTGTCGAAAACATGCAGTACATACTATACATATACTATTATAGTGCAATTCTTTGATGGCAGGAATTTATCATTAGGCCTCAAGTAATTCTCAAAAAGCCTGGATTATAAAGTTGGATACCTAAACAGCAACCATAGAGCCAAAAAATCTGTTCAGTGAAATTTCTGAACGTTTGTGAGATTACGCATTACGCATACGCATTACGCAAAATACGCATTAGTTTTTGCAATGCGTATACGCAAACTCATACGCATTTGTAATGGGAATGCGTATACGCATACGCATACGCATACGCATTTGAAAAATCCGGTATTAAACAACAGTAGCCTGGGCAGCGCGACTGATGATGCGTCATCTGCCAGTGTGGTGTCCACTGGTACCAAAGGAAGACCCGATTACCAGAATACCACTGGCTGACCTCAAACGTATGTCAAAGAAGGACTTCAAGCGTTGGGCAGATGAGGCGGAACGCGATCAGAGAATCAAGAAGCGCAAAGACCAAGCAGAAGCTGTGAGACACCAGCTGGACTTGCAACTGCGGCAAGCCGATAAGAAATGGAGACTGCAGCACCCACAGCCCAACCGTATTTACGACGATGATGATGATGAGGTACTACCAACTTGGGCTTGTCAATGCTGATCAGTGTTGGTTTAGGTAGAGGAGATGGTTGTGCAACCAGGTCCTAGCGCTCCAAAATTGTTTGGCAAAATGGACAATAAACTAGAGGCAGCCCACCGTCGGTACCTTGCCAAAAACCCACCTACCGTAGACCCAAGCCGCGTTCAGTTCACCGTTTATGGAGAGGAAAGTTCAGTGTGATTGTTCTAAACAGACAGTAACCTACGTACAGTAGTTGTGCAGATTTTTGTGTTGTTTGCTCTTGAAAAATACTTCATTGGATACATAAGACAACAATTACCTCCTGTTCTCCTCTATCAGTTAGAACCAACCGCTCTCCAAATCACCATCACGAACACTATCCAACCGATTAAAAGAAAGCGGGATCTAAACAGAATAAAAGAAAGGTCTCGCCCGGGCCATGGGCGGTAATTACGGTAACATACAAACTAGAATATGTCACTAACACTCCTTGACACTCCGGCACCAAGAACGAAAGCGTTAAAAACAAGCAATCCTACAGTAGGGCAAAAAATATCACGAACGAATGTGCAAAAGTCAATCATATGGTCACCTTCCTCTGAAAATTTGTGGGGCAACTTCCAAAAAGCGGGAAAAATGGAACAATGATCTTTCTAACACTTTACATCAAAAATACATTGTTTCTCGGTATACTATACGTAAGCAGTGGTTTTTGGTCAGCTTATCATAAGCGCAACACAGTTCAAAATACCCAGCCCTCTTTGTGTAAAATCATAGCAAAAAATCGGAAAAACAGGAATGACTACGAATTGACTACAAATTCGCAAATTTGACGCAAAATGGTCTTTCTAGCTAGGGGTAACCCCAACCCCAACTATGCCTGGGGCCTCTCACACACCAGGGCGTACCAAGCGCCCGTTGCGAACTGACAGCATCATGACGTCTCTATGAGTGACGCTCTATGAGTGACTGACACCCAGCAGCATGGCTAGGAGTGGCTGGAAGTGAAAGAACGGTAAACGTACCGGAGAGTGCTGCATTGGGTACCCGGGTAGCCGTTCCTGAAAGCCGTCCACAGTAACGCACAGCCGGCGGGCGCGGCCTCTGGGCCAAAGAGGAATACGCGCCTCCAGTTTACGCCGCACCTAACGCAGCTTCCGACGCAAAAAAAGTAACTACAGTCCACTTCCTGCTCTTGACTTGGTGTTCTTGTTCTGTGTTTCCTTCTCTCTATCTGCGCTAGCTCTGCTTTGTAGTAATGGAAACTTATTCTCCAATCAAAGACTCAGTGAATTTGAAAAAGTTACTCCCTCTTGGCTTCAGACAAGAAATAGAATCATTTGTCTACGATAGCGCGACTGGAAGCAGCAGTGTCAAAATCCGCACAGACTTTGCCACGGAAGAAGATGGCGTGAAGTGGCTGACTGAGTTTGGTGAGCGATCTCGGACCAACTGGGTTCGAAAGCGTCGTCGGCTCTTGCAAGATCGAAAGAGAGGTGCTTTTCGTCTGGCTCTGCAGTGTGCTTTTGGCAGTAGGAACAAGAAGAAGCCTGACGCGGACGACCGACCTTCCCCTCGAAAGAGCAACACCAACTGCGCGGCTGCAGTTACTCTATGGGCCTACAGAGTGACTGCAGACGGCAAGAGAAAAGATGAATTTCGCAGAAGAGGTTAGTTTATTGGTTTTACTATAGGTGTTGTGCGTTTACAAACTTTTTGGATATGATTGCTTTTATTTTAATCAGTTTGAACTCACCCTCAGACATGGGCAAAGGAGGGCTGAGGGGGTTAATACCACTCGGGCTCTGACCTACCTCCCCTCCCCTCCCCTGCCGTTGTACTACCCTCAGGAATTTTTTTGGAAAAATTTTGCATAGTAATTATGATAAAAGTAAGCCTAGATCAGGTGTAATAATAAGTAAGAACTCAGAATAGCTTATTTTAGCGCAAAATATGCCAATATGCCATGCCTACTCACCCTGTTCGGCGAACGCTGACTTTGCACTCACTACTTGTATACAAATTAGTTCACCTGAAACTCCGTCAGGACTAACTAAACCCACACAAGGTTTCAGCGACTGACTGGATCTTTTAAAGGTTTTAAAGAGATTATTTAGAGCTGTTTAAATTTTTATAAACAGTCCCGTCGCACACATTTTTTTCATATGAATATTATTATTATGTGAACATAAAACCGCAGCCCAAAATAGAACTCCTACCTAAGAGCGAAACAGTGTTACAAAATACAAACAAACTAGACGGATCACTTCCTTCCACCTTTTGCACTTGTGTGTATCTTTGCCTACCAAGTACAAACTTTATTGTAGGGCTGTTTGGTGTTGTTGAACTGGAGTGGCGGCACAACCATCGAATTCACAATGCTTTGACTATGGTGCATCTTCGACTGAGCGCTGCGGTGAAGGAGAAGCTTTATTCTTTGTTCGATGCCGGACTTGGGCCGAGGGCTGCCTGGCGTACTAACTTTCGCTCACTGGTGGCGTCTTCCGATGACGTAACTGCTGACGTCAGCGACGGCTCCATTAACCCAGCCCCTAATCGCGTTGAGCATTTGTATCGTCTGTGGAGGGCCACGAATTTGGGAGACAGAAACGGAGAACTGACCAGAGAAGTTGTTTTTCTCTCTCAACAATTTTTTCTGTATCTATAGGAATTTCATTCTAAAAGAATATCACCTTTCAATTCAAACCAAAGAATTTTGTGTGAAACCGAAATGTGTGTATGATATTGCTAAATACATATAGTTTTTAGAACTGGCGAAGCGCGAAAATTTCCCTGTGCATTTTCCATTGGCTGAATGCGATCTGGCGCTGGCTCCGTGAACCTAAAACGGCAGTGAAAAAGGAGAATCGGCGGAAGATTAAGCTGGACATAAGGAACATTGTCTACAGCTACACTGCCCTGCAGGCCAAATCGCGGTATGAGAAGGTAAGTACGTGCAAGTATGTTTACTATTCACGTACTGTGCGTGCATACATGTAACAAATCCGGGCTCAAAAAGCTCCAAAACGCCTGGAAATTCACGTTTTAGAGCTAAAAACAAGCGAAAAATGACAAAAAGGGCTTCCAAAAATCCCGATTTATCTTAAATATCAGCAGTGGAAATACCAAATTCGATTCCCAAACGCTTTTCAAGCGAATTTTAGGCTAAAAATTAGTGATTTCTGAGCCACTTTGTTAGTACTGGAGCCACTACTGCTACTTCTATTTTTGGCTCGTGGGGGTCCCTTGACCTGTCTCGGGGGCGAGGGGAGTTTGGCCTTTCCAGCAGGGGTAACCCCCCTAACCTCCTAGTACATGTATGGTACAGTGTATGCGCGGCCGTTCATAAACGACGTCGTTCCAAAATCCCGATTTTTCGGACCCCCCTCCCCCAAAATCGCCTTGTGTCGTTTCTTGGGGACCCCTCCCCCTACGGCGACGTCGTTTTCGGTTTAACCCTCTCCCCCGATAAAAGGGCAGTACATACAGTACCGTAACGTTTTCTTGTTACCATACTGCGCAATCAATTGAATAAATCCCTACAACCACTCGGGGAAGCTTTTGTATATGTAGAAACGTTTCACAGAGTGGTGCATAAATCGAAAATTCGAGTTTCGAGTTTTCCAAATAATTTCAAAGGAAAGGGTTCGTGAGATATTTACGTTCAAAGTTGATGTCTGAAAATTCGGGTTCATTGAATTCGGAAGGGCATAACTCGAGGCTATAGCAGGATCGGACTTGGCCAAAACAAACTTTTAGCAAATAATAATAATCGTGCCAAAAATCTTTTCATTATGTTGAAAATTGACAGAACAGCGCCATTTGAAATTATGCAGAAAACTCGGAAAAGGCCAGGTGGTCTTTTTTACTCTCTCATTTCATTCTTCACAAAACCGGAAACTATTCTGCACTTTTTTGCAAACTAGGACTGAAAATTGGCACCCATAGAATTATCCTGACAAAAGTGCAGACAATCTGCAGTTTTAATGCAGACTTTGTCTTCAGTTCAAAAGTGCAGACATTTCTGCGCTTTTTTCACTCTTCACTTTTCTGCAGACATACTGTGCACTTTATGGGAGATTTTCTCTTCGTTTATTTTCAGATTAATCTTCACGTTATAATAGACACATATTTTTGTGAAATATCACAAAGAAAAGAAACATCAATCATCATCAGTCAAACACAGAAATACAAAGTGCACTCACTGTCTTTTGCGAATACATAAAGTAAACAGAACATGGCAGCTTTTTGGACTTTGAAAAGGTTGATTCGGAATGATTGACTTGTCCCATCTGAGAAGAAGCATGAACGTTCAGTTTCGATTTTCTGCTAGCTTTCGATTCAGCCTGCTTGTTCTATCACGCTCTCTTCTCCTAAATACGTAGCTTTATATCACATCCCTATTCAGAGAATTTTTAATTTCGGTTCTTTGCGTACCTTAGGAGACATTCCGTTCTGTAGTTAGCTGTGCTTTAGCCATCGTTCATGCGATGCGTCGCTTATCGGGTGACCTGTGCATGAGCACTGATGAGAAGGTTGCTCATCTAAAAAGCGATAAAGCAGTTTTGGATTAACGCACTATAAAGATAATCCTTACCTCTTTCCAGATCGTTGCAATGAAAAACCATCAAACATGTGTCCATTCCGCACAAAACTTAGAATTTTCAGATGGGTTTCACAGAAAATAACATGAATCGTGTATCGGACCTTGTTGTATTTTTCTTAGTTTCTTTTTGGCTCCCCACGATTTTTTTAAAAATATTTTTGGGGAGCCGAAGCTCCTTTGCAACCGTACACTGTTGCCAGGCCGGAAGGCACAGATAAGACGTGGCCACGTTCGTAGCCGGTAATATTTTACTAGCTCAGACGGCGCAACAATGCCAACTGGCAGTGACACTGGCGCTCCGCACGATTTGAATTTGAATAGTGCAAAGTATATTCAAAAATGTGCAGAGTTGTCTGCATTCTCGTCCCTGCAGAAATCCATCTGCGAATAACTGCAGAATAAATTGCATTTTAGCGTAGATATTTTTGTGCAGAGTACTCTACAGTTTCAAAAGTGAAGAGTGAAATGAGAGAGTATGGCCAACACTGTACAG
>JASANB010005518.1:0-66053 GCA_030248155.1 Sabatieria punctata
GGGTGGGGTCAGGAACAAAACTCGGGTTCAGGTGGGTGGGTGGGGTCGTTTGGGGGGGTCGAGCCCAAGTTGGGGGTGGGCAAACCCCCGGACTCCCGCGGCCCATGTATGCGTAGGATGTGCACGTCACGTACATGCGTAGTACTACGTAAAGGTGATATACATAGATTGTCCGTGGGTATTCTACGTGAGATGAGATGGCTCTTCCTTTTGACTTTGACTGCATCGCTATTGCATCCACGCGGTACAGTTGGCAAAAAAGCGAACATTTTTCCCTCCGCGAGGGGGTATGGCTCGTTGATGGGGTAAACCCCTTACTCCCGCCTAGAGATGTGCACGGGCCGGGCATGCCTGTCAACGATTTTGGACGGGCCGGGCCGGGCATGCCCGTCAACAATTTTGGACGGGCCGGGCCGGGCATGCCCGTCAACGATTTTGGACAGGCCGGGCCGGGCCGGGCGGGGCTCCATTTTCAGGCCCCCCGGGCCGGGCCGGGCCCGATTTTGATGCCCGTGGGGCATGTATAAAGAACAGCAGAATACTAAAAAGAACACCTTGATTAGCTTAGCATTGCACCAAATGAATTCAAAATACGCGCCGTTCTACCGTATGCAGGATTATTTTAACAGTAATTTCAGTCTTGGTGCCGTTCGTACACAAGCCTTTACCCCACCTGCCGACCAACTTAATTTTAAGCCTCAATTTGGAGCTCAGGCTTAGATTCAAGTGCACACTTTGATTTATAGGGTTGAGCTTCTGCGTCTGGCTTTAAAAGGGTGTCAACAACCCCCACTGCCCTGGATATGTAATGTGCATTGTATGGTATTAGTACATTGTGTATCATTATCAACGACAAAAAACCCCAATATCCAATTCCTGGAAAACAACCTAATACCAGTTCGCACTCTAATTAAAAGCAAGCATAAATTAGAAATTCGCTGTTTTAAAATGCCAATTTCCAAAGCTTAACCTGAAATTTAGCTTTTAATCTGAAAATTCATGCCAAATTTTCAAAAATTTAGTAAGACAAAGCAAAATTAACGGGCCCGGCCGGATTTTGGGCGGGCCGAGCCGGGCACCATTTTCAGGCCCCCGGGCTGGGCCGGGCCCGATTTTGATGCCCGTCGGGCATGGCGGGCCGGGCATGCCTCACCTGATCGGCCCGCCGGGCCGGGCCGGGCCGGAAAAAAGGTGCCCGTGCACATCTCTACTCCCGCCCCATATGTATACTGTGGCTGGCTTTGATTAACTACGTCTGATTCATGCGCTTCTTACTTGCGACCGATTTGGTGGATTGGTTCGATTGACTGGACCGTGCACATGCGCTCTGTGCATGCGACCGGTGGGGTGGGTGGCCAGCTTTTTCTTATTTTTTCTCTGGCTCTGCGCTCAATTCTGTGATATTTTCTGCATCCGATGGCTACTTTGCTGAAATTTCTATGAACGAGGAATGTCGGCTAGCTAAGCGGTTATGCGCCATGTGACGGGTAATGGGAGGATATTTATGCGCGATTCCTTTGGTGGTCAGGCGCCATCGAAAGAAGTCAAGTTGCCGCGGTGCGGTACCCCGTCGAGTTTTATTTTGGTCATGGATCGACTTCCATACTGGAGCGAGTTTGGGCTTGGAGCGTGGTTTGTGTTGTTGTGATTTTCCGCAGTGGTGACATTCCGTCGAGATACACACGCGCGCTACGTCCACCCCGTCCGTGCTCTGCCGCGTGTACCATTTATGCTATTGTAAGGCGAACAAATACATCCCCAAAGCCATCGCCACTCCGGACATCACAGCGACGCTTCTGTTGCGGTTGATTAGATCCTTCAGTTCATTTGTTCACTTTTCCTGTCCTGTGCCAAATCGCACAACTAATCTGAAGAAGTCACGCTCAGTGCACTTAGCAACTTTCCAAAAAATTCAGCAGGTCATACGTTTATTTCTGGATCAATACGGGAATTAGACCAGTGTGATCTACGACGGGTTCCTAGTAAACCAGTAAACGAACAACAGCAAACACGTAAAATACAGACTGTAAGTGAATCAGAGATGTGTAAGGAAGGGAATGAATGCAGTTGTGAAGGAGACAGAGCGGATGGTCGAACGGGAGATCAAATAGTCGTAGTCGCGTCCAGTGCTAGTCAGTGCAGTTGAAGCTGTTGCCGATGTTCCTGTCATAGTTACATTTGTGGCTCCACTTGAATGATAGGTCAAGGGTGATGTGACATTGCTGAATGGTGTCGTTCCACTCGTTCCATTTATTCTTGTCCAACTGACAGCAACTGAAGTAGAGTTTGCCCAAGCCGTCGTTCCCATGGTGGAAGTCATTGCAGTGGTCGTAGCGTCGCGAGAGCAGCGTCTGACTGTCCGATGCCCAACCACTTTTCGGCAGAACAAACCAGTAATGCAACGAAACACAGCTTCAGCAACATAGCACGCAACCGACGTAAATCAGCAAGTGAGTGAATAGGGTATCTGCAAGTGCTGCGCCTTGGTACTCTCTCTCGTATCACTCTTCCTGTGTTTCTGGACCGATTGGTACTGAATAAACTGAAACTGAACTGAAACTAAGTACGTAAGTGATGATTTCAGCTGGTCTATGTATTTGTATTAAGACCGTACTGTATTTTTGTAGGTAGGCGAGGTATAAGAGACGTGCAATTTTACGTCCAGTACTGCTGCTCTATTACTCTCTGAGTTCCTTTTCACCTCATTCAATTCTCCGGCGTAAGCAGAAGTCTGAACCACTTATAAAAAGACCATGCTTGAGCTTGTCCGTATATAATTTAAGCCTGAAACCAAATGTACTGGGCTTAACTGACTTTTAGGGGTCCCTTATGAGGGCGTATATCTCAGGATCTAAGCAGAGCACATTAATGAAAATTTCAGCAATCTTTTAAGAATTTAATGATCTTTCATTTAAAAAGGATTCATTCAAATCCGTTGAGATTTGCAGTTGCTACAGCGGTAAGCCGAAACGGCAAAAGTGACTTTTAGAGGTCCCTCCATTATACCTATATTAATTATCACTTTCTTGCTTAGGCTTAGGCTTAGGCTTAGGCTCAGGCTTAGGCTCAGGCTTAGGCTTAGGAGTCAACTGAATACGGTAGATAAAATTGAAATTTTTGTTAGGGACCCCCAAAAGTCAGTTTTGCCACCGCTGTAGCAACTGCAAATATCAACGGCTATGAATGAATCCTTTTTTAAATGAAAGATAAATAAATTCTTAAAAGATTGCTGAAATTTTCATTAAACATGTACGACAAAGCAGTGCAGCTACAGTAGGAGCCAACATTTCAAAACTATGCGGTTGCGGTTGCCAACATTTGAGTCGCTAAATTTCTGATCCTTAAGCAAATACTGTCGTTCTACTTGATACTAAGGTAGTGCGTTGAAAATTGGTTTAATTAGATTGTGGGCAGTCAGAACTAATGGCATAGAACAAACAAGTAGTAATGTAATTTCAGTGTCATTATCCAAGGGACCTAGTCATCTGGTTTTGGTTTCTTTTCGCGTTTGCGCTTTGAATCCCCCCTCTTTGAAGATCGTTTCCTTTTGCTTGATCTACTGGATGAGCGTTTGCTTTCGCGTTCACTCCTTAACTCTTCCTTTTCCTTACGAGGGCGATCGTGTGTAGGAGAATTGGTCTGCACGTGGTGTGGTTGCGCGTTGATCTGAATCAGTTGCTTGTGTAGATCGGCGAAAGAGGGTCTCGTCTTCGGGTCGACTTTGAAGCAGCGCTGCATCAGTAGTTCGACCGCCTTCGAGGCTTCAGCGGCAGCAGGCAGCTTCGGTGCCCGGCCGGACTGACTTCTAATCAGAACTTGGTTTATGTTGTCGTCGCCGAACGGTTGCTGGCCTTCGGTGAACACCTCCCACATAATCGCTCCGAAACTCCAGGCGTCCGACTCTGCCGACGGCTCTGTTTGCAGTCGCCAAATTAACTGAGGAGACATCCACTTTTTATACTGCACTTCGCCCATTGCCTCCACCGACAGTGTGTCCCAGTAGTCCGACACCTTGACAGACTTGAAGTCATCAATGAAACAGTTTCGCGCGCACAGTCTGCCATGGGCGATTCCCTTGCTGCTCAGGTACCGCATAGCGTCAGCCACTTGACTGCAGAATCTGCAAACAGTCTGCTCTCACTAAAACACCGATCGTTTGTGTGACTGACCGTATTTTATGTCTCTGACGTATGCTGCCCTTGTGGTCTTGCAAGTACTGTAGCAGAGATCCCTTCGGGCAAAACTCCATCACAATTGATTGTTGACTACTGTCGACGATTGCGCCATAAAACCTAACGAGGCGCCAGTGGTAGAAATGCGTGAACTTGAGCGCCGCTGTCATCTTGGGCCAGTCTTTCGGGTATAGGCGAACGGCCACTGTAATACGAGCTTTGGTTGACTTGTCCAGAACTAAATTAGCTTCAGAAACTGACCCACGACTTGCCACCTCACTGATTTTGCGCGTGGTGGTCACTTGGCTGGTGGACAGACGAACGGGCTGAAGAATAGGCGCGCCCAGCTTGGGCATGTTGGCTGTGATTGGATGAGTGCTGTAATACTGAATGAGTTCGGCAAAGTCTTTGAATTTGGGCGTCTGTGGGGGGCCGTAGAGAGAAAGGCTGTTAGTGGAGAGCAGGATGAGAAAGTGGTGCACGTCGTTCTTCCAGCGCACCGATAAGACCAGTCGACTGCCTCCCTTGACGGCAGTGCTGCGCACCAGCCATTGCGTCTGACTGGGAAGAGCAGAAGCTGTGGCTTGTCTGGAGAGAGGGCCGAAGTAGAAGTTGTCCTTGTCGGTCAGTTGCAGTTGTGTCAGTACCTCGTTAGTGGGCTCTTCGCCCGTCGACGCCTCGCATACTACTAGCTCTCCTTCTTCTTCGCTCAACGATTGTGTATCTGCGCTACTTGGTGATTGCGATCTCTGCCGTTGATTGGCCATCTCATACAAACCAGTAAGAAAACAACGATTATGCGCTAGTATATCACACACTATGCACTGCACAGAGAGACGCAAAATATAAATTCAATAGTATTGTAGGTTAGGAACACCAAGATTGGTTAACATAACAAATGAAGCCCACGGGACATGTTTACAGATTGTTTCCTCTGCAACTACAAGTTGTCCATAGACGACGTCGTTCCAAAATCCCCCCTCTCCACAAAATCGCTTTCCGTCGTTTTTGGGACCCCCTCCCATTAAGGCGACGTCGTCTTCGGTTTACCCCCCCCCCCCCCCCCGATAAAAGTGCAGTACATACACAACTGTCATGTTTTTCTTGTAGCTTTTCTGTATGTACCTTTGACAGAATGTGCTCAAATCGAAAATAATACAATCCAAAGTTCCCTAAAATTTCGAAAAAAGCGACGTCGTTTTTGCTAACCCCCTCCCCCTCCTGGTGCGCCCCCTCTCCCCATCGGAGCAAGCAGTCCTGGAGGAGACGAAGCGGCAGAGTTAGGTACGTACAAATGTATGTACGTACGTCCGTAGGCGCGTCGTGATTCGGAGGCGGCCGGGAGCAGTTAACAGGTGGAACCAGTTTCTGCTCTCCCACTAACAGCTTGAACTCTATGACTGTGTACCGCACCAGTTTCGGAGACTTGTACGACGTTGCACCGCACCACTAGACGAGCTGACGACCGGCCGGCGACCAGACCAGTCTTCCTACGTACGTACGTCAAGAACAACCTCCGTCCGACACCTCTCTCCCACCGGCCAGCCAGGTCCAGTCGTCCACGTTGATCAAGTTCTACGAGATCTGCCAGTACTTGATGGCCTCCACCGGTGTCTAGAACGTATCCTGATGGCAAATGGTTCACGTAGAATTCCAACCGAATCGCTGTTATTCTGCCAGTGTGCAGAGCTGCTCGGCTCCGCCCACCGGTGTTTACTGGCTGACCGACTGGGGCTGGCGGCAGGCCATTGCACACACACACACTGCACAGTCTGACAGTGCGCGCTGTTCTTGTCTGGTCCTTTTGTTTGTTTATTCATTTATTGTACTGCGAGTTGGCTGGCACACGTTAAAAGAAGTTCATTAGTTTTTTTTGTCAATAAAGAACAAGATGGCACCCGACAAGAAGAGGAGAGGCGCTTTTATGGCGTTTTTGGACGCTAAGCGAGTTGAGTTGGAAGAACGATGTGGTCGACCGCTAGATTCTGTGACCTTGGCTGTCAAAGGAGGCACTTTGTGGAATGTATGCAAGTTTGGTTTCTTACTGCTTAGACAAACCTCCTTCATGGTGTCAACCTAGCTTTTTAAAAAGAGGTTCGGCTTTTCGGTTCTTGGGTTTGGCCTTTAGCTGTTAGGTCTATGCTTAGCTTAGGTTCAGGCGGTGTTCCTGCAGCTTAGCCTACTTTACCAAAAATCTAAAGTTTACCTACAGTACCTAAAATGGTACAGCGACCAAGCACCATATCCTTAGTGTGGAAATGGTTCCTGAGCATCAATGGACTATAAAAACGGTAAATATGGGTTACTGTATCTACCGTATTCCGGGTGACGGTATTTTTAAAACAATCCTATTTCGCTCATTTCTTAGCTTCAGGCTTAGACGTCGCTTCAGGCTTATACTTAGGTTCAGGCTTAGACGTCGCTTCAGGCTTATACTTAGGTTCAGGCTTAGACGTAGCTTCAGGCTTATACTTAGGTTCAGGCTTAGACGTCGCTTCAGGCTTATACTTAGGTTCAGGCTTAGACGTCGCTTCAGGCTTATACTTAGGTTCAGGCTTAGACGTAGCTTCAGGCTTATACTTAGGTTCAGGCTTAGACGTCGCTTCAGGCTTATACTTAGGTTCAGGCTTAGACGTCGCTTCAGGCTTATACTTAGGTTCAGGCTTAGACGTCGCTTCAGGCTTATACTTAGGTTCAGGCTTAGACGTCGCTTCAGGCTTATACTTAGGTTCAGGCTTAGACGTCGCTTCAGGCTTATACTTAGGTTCAGGCTTAGACATAGCTTCAGGCTTATACTTAGGTTCAGGCTTAGACGTCGCTTCAGGCTTATACTTAGGTTCAGGCTTAGACGTCGCTTCAGGCTTATACTTAGGTTCAGGCTTAGACGTAGCTTCAGGCTTATACTTAGGTTCAGGCTTAGACGTCGCTTCAGGCTTATACTTAGGTTCAGGCTTAGACGTCGCTTCAGGCTTATACTTAGGTTCAGGCTTAGACGTCGCTTCAGGCTTATACTTAGGTTCAGGCTTAGACGTCGCTTCAGGCTTATACTTAGGTTCAGGCTTAGACGTCGCTTCAGGCTTATACTTAGGTTCAGGCTTAGACATAGCTTCAGGCTTATACTTAGGTTCAGGCTTAGACGTCGCTTCAGGCTTATACTTAGGTTCAGGCTTAGACGTCGCTTCAGGCTTATACTTAGGTTCAGGCTTAGACGTAGCTTCAAGCTTATACTTAGGTTCAGGCTTAGACGTCGCTTCAGGCTTATACTTAGGTTCAGGCTTAGACGTAGCTTCAGGCTTATACTTAGGTTCAGGCTTAGATGTAGCTTCAGGCTTATACTTAGGTTCAGGCTTAGACGTCGCTTCAGGCTTATACTTAGGTTCAGGCTTAGACGTAGCTTCAGGCTTATACTTAGGTTCAGGCTTAGACGTCGCTTCAGGCTTATACTTAGGTTCAGGCTTAGACGTAGCTTCAGGCTTATACTTAGGTTCAGGCTTAGACGTCGCTTCAGGCTTATACTTAGGTTCAGGCTTAGACGTAGCTTCAGGCTTATACTTAGGTTCAGGCTTAGATGTAGCTTCAGGCTTATACTTAGGTTCAGGCTTAGACGTCGCTTCAGGCTTATACTTAGGTTCAGGCTTAGACGTCGCTTCAGGCTTATACTTAGGTTCAGGCTTAGACGTAGCTTCAGGCTTATACTTAGGTTCAGGCTTAGACGTAGCTTCAGGCTTATACTTAGGTTCAGGCTTAGATGTAGCTTCAGGCTTATACTTAGGTTCAGGCTTAGACGTCGCTTCAGGCTTATACTTAGGTTCAGGCTTAGACGTAGCTTCAGGCTTATACTTAGGTTCAGGCTTAGACGTCGCTTCAGGCTTATACTTAGGTTCAGGCTTAGACGTCGCTTCAGGCTTATACTTAGGTTCAGGCTTAGACGTCGCTTCAGGCTTATACTTAGGTTCAGGCTTAGACATAGCTTCAGGCTTATACTTAGGTTCAGGCTTAGACGTCGCTTCAGGCTTATACTTAGGTTCAGGCTTAGACGTTGCTTCAGGCTTATACTTAGGTTCAGGTTTAGACGTCGCTTCAGGCTTATACTTAGGTTCAGGCTTAGACGTAGCTTCAAGCTTATACTTAGGTTCAGGCTTAGACGTCGCTTCAGGCTTATACTTAGGTTCAGGCTTAGACGTAGCTTCAGGTTTATACTTAGGTTCAGGCTTAGACGTCGCTTCAGGCTTATACTTAGGTTCAGGCTTAGACGTCGCTTCAGGCTTATACTTAGGTTCAGGCTTAGACGTCGCTTCAGGCTTATACTTAGGTTCAGGCTTAGACGTCGCTTCAGGCTTATACTTAGGTTCAGGCTTAGACGTAGCTTCAGGCTTATACTTAGGTTCAGGCTTAGACGTAGCTTCAGGCTTATACTTAGGTTCAGGCTTAGATGTAGCTTCAGGCTTATACTTAGGTTCAGGCTTAGACGTCGCTTCAGGCTTATACTTAGGTTCAGGCTTAGACGTCGCTTCAGGCTTATACTTAGGTTCAGGCTTAGACGTCGCTTCAGGCTTATACTTAGGTTCAGGCTTAGACGTCGCTTCAGGCTTATACTTAGGTTCAGGCTTAGACGTAGCTTCAGGCTTATACTTAGGTTCAGGCTTAGACGTAGCTTCAGGCTTATACTTAGGTTCAGGCTTAGATGTAGCTTCAGGCTTATACTTAGGTTCAGGCTTAGACGTCGCTTCAGGCTTATACTTAGGTTCAGGCTTAGACGTCGCTTCAGGCTTATACTTAGGTTCAGGCTTAGACGTCGCTTCAGGCTTATACTTAGGTTCAGGCTTAGACGTCGCTTCAGGCTTATACTTAGGTTCAGGCTTAGACATAGCTTCAGGCTTATACTTAGGTTCAGGCTTAGACGTCGCTTCAGGCTTATACTTAGGTTCAGGCTTAGACGTCGCTTCAGGCTTATACTTAGGTTCAGGCTTAGACGTAGCTTCAAGCTTATACTTAGGTTCAGGCTTAGACGTCGCTTCAGGCTTATACTTAGGTTCAGGCTTAGACGTCGCTTCAGGCTTATACTTAGGTTCAGGCTTAGACGTAGCTTCAGGCGATGAAGAATTTGGTAGTTTTGTGTGTGTGTTTGTACTATCGTGCTACCGAGTAGTTGTGTGTGAGTGCGTCCGAGAGTGTGTGTGTTGTTGTGTTGTATCCAAGAACTACTAGTAAAGACTCCCAACTCCGTTTCATTGGTGCCGAGTACCCTTCGAGCCCCCTTCATTCAGTTCCAGTACAAGTTCACGTTCTGCTATCAAGCTTCTCCCGTGTCCAACCTCAAACTACCAGTGCCCGTGATCATCAGGCACAGCCGTGCCCCATCTGATGCTCACAATGATGTCCACTACCTTTCGCGATCACATCCAACTTCTGCAAGAACAAATACAGCGTGATTTCGAACAGCAACAGCAATGGTGGATCGAACACCAGCAACGTTACCAAGCGCAGATTGAACAAAACCGGCGTGATCGTGAACAGCAACGGCAATGGTGGATCGAACAACAGCGGCGTCACAGAGAGTGGCAGACCGAACATCAGCGCATTGGTCGTCTGTTCGCCGAATACCTGTCTCAACGCAGCAAGGCTCCCGTGAAAGAGGCAAAGGATTCATGTTCCCGCGCTTTGGATGTTCAAATCGGCTCATTAAACACTCCCTTCAGTGGGTTAATGGTCGATGCTCAAGTGGTAGTGCAGCCAGACGTGGGGAAGACAGAGGAGTGGAAAAAGGCGGAGAAAGCAGTATACAATGACGCACAGTTGGGTGGTGAAACTCCAGATGTTCTTTGTTTGGCACAAGGCCATTTTGAATCCAGTTCTGTTGATGTTGTGCAGAAAGCATCTTCTCAATGCGCGTTTTCTGGGGCACACGCGGACGATCCCGACGATGTGACCTCTGCCGATGCTAAGAATTCGGCTTTGTTCCAGTTTGCTCTTCAGGACGTCCAAGATGATTCAGTTGTTGCTAGTGCAGTTTGCTCAGTGCAGGACGGTCCTGTTCTCTTAGATGTAATCAGAAGGAAGGTAAAGAGGCGAAGGAGGAAGAAGAAAGAAGAGAGGAAATTGGAAGAGAAGATAGAAGAGGAGAGTAGAAGGAAGGAAGATGAAGAGAAAGAAGTTATGTGGATGAAGAGGAAGAGAGTGAGAAGGAAGGAAGATGGGAGAGAAAGAGAAGGAAGAGAAAGGATGTTTGGAGGAAGAAGGAAGAAGAGGAAGAAGAAGGTGAAGAAGATGAGGAGAGGAGTTCTGAGAGGAGGGAGAGTGATGAGGAAGAAAGTGATGTGGAGCAAGATTTTGAGAAGCAAGAGAATGTTAAAGAGAAGAAGGATGATGAGGTGTGAGATTATGAGAAGAGGTGGAAGGAAGCAACGAAAGTGGAAGATGAAGAGGATGAAGAGAATCGAGAGAAAGAGGATGAAGAGAAGTAAGAGAAAGAGAAAAAGAAGGCAGACGGAAAGAATGTTAGGTCGTTTGAGTTTGTTGGCCAAGAGATGTGATCCCGTTTCTCCCATGACAAGTCACCAGATGAAGACAAAGGCGCAGAAAGGCCGAAACGTGGCGCGCAAGAGATCGGGTCAATACAGTGTCGATACAGAGCAGTTTTCCGGAGATGCCGAGTCAACAGAGGCGGAGCAGTTTTCTCAGTTCGTTCATTCCCCGATTGTCAGGCACAGCGGCGGCCAGTCGACACTCGTTGAAAGGGGAGTGATGAAGAATTTGGTAGTTTTGTGTGTGTGTTTGTACTATCGTGCTACCGAGTAGTTGTGTGCGTGCGTCCGAGAGTGTGTGTGTTGTTGTGTTGTATCCAAGAACTACTAGTAAAGACCTCCAACTCCGTTTCAGCTTATACTTAGGTTCAGGCTTAGACGTCGCTTCAGGCTTATACTTAGGTTCAGGCTTAGACGTCGCTTCAGGCTTATACTTAGGTTCAGGCTTAGACGTCGCTTCAGGCTTATACTTAGGTTCAGGCTTAGACGTAGCTTCAGGCTTATACTTAGGTTCAGGCTTAGACGTAGCTTCAGGCTTATACTTAGGTTCAGGCTTAGAAGTAGCTTCAGGCTTATACTTAGGTTCAGGCTTAGACGTCGCTTCAGGCTTATACTTAGGTTCAGGCTTAGACGTCGCTTCAGGCTTATACTTAGGTTCAGGCTTAGACGTCGCTTCAGGCTTATACTTAGGTTCAGGCTTAGACGTAGCTTCAGGCTTATACTTAGGTTTAGGCTTAGACGTCGCTTCAGGCTTATACTTAGGTTCAGGCTTAGACATAGCTTCAGGCTTATACTTAGGTTCAGGCTTAGACGTCGCTTCAGGCTTATACTTAGGTTCAGGTTTAGACGTCGCTTCAGGCTTATACTTAGGTTCAGGCTTAGACGTAGCTTCAGGCTTATACTTAGGTTCAGGCTTAGACATAGCTTCAGGCTTATACTTAGGTTCAGGCTTAGACGTCGCTTCAGGCTTATACTTAGGTTCAGGCTTAGACGTGGCTTCAGGCTTATACTTAGGTTCAGGCTTAGACGTAGCTTCAGGCCTATGCTTAGGTTCAGGCTTAAACGTCGCTTCAGGCTTATACTTAGGTTCAGGCTTAGACGTAGCTTCAGGCTTACACTTAGGTTCAGGCTTAGACGTCGCTTCAGGCTTATACTTAGGTTCAGGCTTAGACATAGCTTCAGGCTTATACTTAGGTTCAGGCTTAGACGTCGCTTCAGGCTTATACTTAGGTTCAGGCTTAGACGTAGCTTCAGGCTTATACTTAGGTTCAGGCTTAGACGTAGCTTCAGGCTTATACTTAGGTTCAGGCTTAGATGTAGCTTCAGGCTTATACTTAGGTTCAGGCTTAGACGTCGCTTCAGGCTTATACTTAGGTTCAGGCTTAGACGTCGCTTCAGGCTTATACTTAGGTTCAGGCTTAGACGTCGCTTCAGGCTTATACTTAGGTTCAGGCTTAGACGTCGCTTCAGGCTTATACTTAGGTTCAGGCTTAGACGTCGCTTCAGGCTTATACTTAGGTTCAGGCTTAGACGTCGCTTCAGGCTTATACTTAGGTTCAGGCTTAGACGTAGCTTCAGGCTTATACTTAGGTTCAGGCTTAGACGTCGCTTCAGGCTTATACTTAGGTTCAGGCTTAGACATAGCTTCAGGCTTATACTTAGGTTCAGGCTTAGACGTAGCTTCAGGCTTATACTTAGGTCCAGGCTTAGACGTAGCTTCAGGCTTATACTTAGGTTCAGGCTTAGACGTAGCTTCAGGCTTATGCTTAGGTTCAGGCTTAAACGTCGCTTCAGGCTTATACTTAGGTTCAGGCTTAGACGTAGCTTCAGGCTTACACTTAGGTTCAGGCTTAGGCTCACGTTCAAAAATACTGTAATCCGCGATACGGTAGTGGCAGTAACCTATATTTAACTGTTTTTGCAGTCGATTGATGCGCAGGAAAAGTTTCCAGACCAAAGGTGCTTGGTCGCTGTACGATTTTAGGTAGGTAATATGCCGGCTCAGGCATAGGCTTTCATTTTTAAATTTTCATTTTTCTTTCTTAGCTTTCAGGACAAGACAAGCAGGACAGATTTCAAATCATGGCTTACAACGGTAGCTCTTGGTCATACATGCAACAGGGGAGTCTGGGGTCTGCCCTCACCCGACTTAGTTTATTAGACCTGCCGGATGGAGACCCCGTGAGATTTTCTGACCCCCATCCGATTTTCTGCAAAGTAATTTTTTTGCAAATTTTTGCGATTTTTTGCAATTTCAGACCAATTGCCAAAATCGCTTGTAAAACAGCACTTTTCAGCTGTATTTCAGCCCAAATTAGCGGTTTTTGACGTTTTGTAGCCGAAAAATTGCAAGTTTTTCGATTTGTGACCGTTTTTTAGTGCCCAACCCCCTTCCAAAATTTGGCTTAGACCCCCCCCCGGCCGGCGGATGACCTGTTTGTTGCATGCATGCTCTTGGTATAGCGACGTGCCGCACGTTGATAAAAGGAGCTGAATTGTCTAAGTCAATTTTTCTGCGTACTCTCAAATGCAAAGAAAATTTTTAACAATTAGCATTAGAAACGCATTCAAATCGTATTCTGAGCATAAAATTAGCAGTTTTATTTAGTACATAAATTATTATATTGGTTTCTCTTGTTTTTACCCATTCTTCCTTCCTCCACCGGAAAGGAGCTGTCACGCCCTACACGGCTAGGCACGCTAATAGCTTTTGCCGAGCAGAAAATTTCATACGGCATTGTACATCATTGATGCATCAGCTTTCTTAAGGCGTATTCATGCTCATGTTGAAACATGCCGGTAAAAGGGATAGAGACCAAAAAACGCTCAAAAATTGCAACTGAGAATAGCAAAAATCGCTAATTTGTGCTCAAATACAGCTGAACGTGCTATTTTGCCTGGCGATTTTTGCAATTAGCAGCATAGCGGATACGGTATTATTAATAGTGTTCCGACGATATCAAAATTCGACGATATTCGATATCGATATTTTCAGCTCAATATCGATCGATATTGATATCGATATCGATATTTGTAATTATGCAAGAAAATTTGAAAAAGCAAACTGCTTTCGCTGCTTATCAGTCAAGCACTGATGTAGTAATCAGCGAACTGATTTAGTAGAGAATCGCAGAAAAGGTAGTGGCCCTTCTGAAACCATGCAATGAAAAGGTTGACCCTCATTAGGCTAATGAGCTCAAAAAGAGTAGCGTATTTTAACTAATTTTAATGACAAAT
This sequence comes from Sabatieria punctata, assembly GCA_030248155.1. Lineage (NCBI taxonomy): Eukaryota > Metazoa > Nematoda > Chromadorea > Araeolaimida > Comesomatidae > Sabatieria > Sabatieria punctata. The sequence continues at coordinate 13,934 of JASANB010005518.1, forward strand.
AAGCCAAAGAAACCTTGATTTTAGTAAAAAATCGCCCATCAGCCGGCGGTACCCCTCAAGATTTGAAAATTTACCACCCCTCAGCCGAAATACTAGTAGTCCATGTCTGCTTCTGCCCTCCTGCCTCAAGTGTGCGGAGTGAGCAGCTCTTGAGTGTTGCTGCAGACATTTGAGAACCTAAGCGTTGCTGTCAGAAAGCTGAGACTGCCGAGAAATTGATGTTTCTGAGAGCTATCATGCCACTGTTAGGTTTTGACTACACCATCGATTTCTGAGTTGTTCAGGAAAAACTGCTTTTTTTACTGTTCCCGGGAAATAAACTTGGTGTCAGTTTTGTTTTTTCCTACTTTTCCACACAAAAAATATCGAAAATATCGATGCGAAATATAGCGATATCGATATCGATATCGATATTGGAAAAAGGGTCGATATATCGACTTTTCGATATCGACATCGCTATATCGTCGGAACCCTAATTATTAATATACGCAAACTCGGTATGCTCTGTAAACGCGTTTCTTTCAAACCGAGCCTCGATTGGTAACCAAGTTTTTCCAGAGTTATTAATCCGAGTTTTTCGAGTTCAGCCGGGCTTCGTTTACATCACTGCTGAAAAACATCTGGTTACTTTTGTAGGCGATAAGCAAAGAAGAAAAAATGCACTGGAAACGGGTTTCAAAGAGCTGTCGGTCAATGTCAAACATGGCTTGGTATCGGCCGTCAACACTTCGAAGTTCTGTTGATGGCGAGAAAGAGTTGGAGACTGCAGCAGTAAGCATTGGTGTTTGCTGAGTCCTGGTGTAAGATGAATGGATGGTCCGGGCGGGGCCGTAGTCCCAGAGTAGGCTACCACGCATATCCACATCCTTCCCTTCACTACTAGCCGCACACATGCTCCGTGTCAATCCGGGTGTCAGGTGGTTTTGTAGCAGTTTTTGTCCAAGATTCTACTTTTTTTGCTTATTAATTTCCAGTTTTGACAAAAATTGTGATTTTCCCATAGCTCTCTCATATTGCAGTAAATTTTAAGTGTTGGACAAAACGTTTCTGATAAAACTGCTTTTTTCTGCTTTTTTGACGAAAATTCTACTTTTATGCTGGAAAGTTGCGAATTGTAGCCGAAAAATGCTGTGTTTTCTACTTCTAATAATCTTTTAAAGTTCACACCAACGTTGAATTTCGGACCAAACCTTTACAACTAGTACGTCTAACCTGCCGACCGTGTGTGTGTATGAGGGGGTCGTTGTGATCGTATCGGCGGTTGCAAAAGTTTCCTGCTGCTGTCTGCATTTGAGCCAATGGTTTCAGTTCTTTCATTCTGACAAGTACTTCAAGATGAAACGGCAGGACGACCGTTTCACCGCGTTGAAGGCGTTGGACTGGGCGTACGACTTGGCCGTGAGAGGGACGGACGGTGAGTGTAACTGCCATCGGCCACAGTCAGTGTGTGTGATGGTTAAGGCTACGAAGGCAGTCGAGCTGACTGGGTGTCGAGTCGGTGTCTGGCGGTGCTGCATGTCATTCCTCACTACCAGACCGACCACGTCGTTGCTCCTGCAGAAATTGCGCTGGTCATCTTTTCACTGCGCCATGGCTTCCTCTGCCAAAAGCGCTGGCTGCTGCATCTGCAGGACGAAATCAAAACACTGCCTGATGACGTTATGCAGCTGGTGGAGAAGAGTAGTAAGCTCTGCTTGGTTTAAGTGCCTTTACTACTTGCATTGCAGAGGGACACCGGATTCTGTATGAAGCTGTTCCCGAGCATCTGAAACCGTTCTACAGCAAGGACGCGGAGCAAGTGGTGCGCGAGTTGGAGGAATCTCTGCGGCAGCACGACACTCAGTGGACGCAGCCGATTGTGTGTGTGTTGGGAACTCGTCACAACTACAACGTAGTCAGCGGTGCTCTGCAGTGGCTCCACGACAACCTTTTTCACCTGGATGAGTCAAGTGCAGTGCTTGGTGAGTCCGTTGCTCTGCTGCCCTATCTATGCACTTTCCTACTGGCCGGTATCTCAGTCAGGCACTTAACGCCATACAGTAGTACATGGGAACTGACTGTGCCATAGTACCGCAAAGTGCCGGTTCCATGCTATGTATGGCGTCAAGTACTTACACCATTGCAATTCGATGCGCCTTGTTAGCGAGTGTTCTCCAATTTTTCCGGGCTGTGATTTAGAATATGCAGTGCTTATGATTCAGTTCTGTTGAGGTTTAGATGTGTTTGACCGGCTCAGTGCGAGGTTTGTGTTGTGTGCCGACGCAGTGGTGTGGCAGATGCGCCATTCAGTGACAATGCGATGGGAGCCGCCGGAGCCCGAGACACTCCATGCGAGCGTGTCAGATCAATTCGATCCTCTGATCCTCTTTGATGACGTGCAGTTATTCCGGTCGAATTACTGTGACTACCACACCGAATTCTCGCCTCTCTTTCCCGACGACCTGGAGTGCGCTGCAGCCTGTGCCAAAGTGATTGCGTAAGTGCTCCTACGTAGTCTTTGGTTAGAAACGTTGCTTTGTCTGTGTAGTGTGCAAATGCTCAATCAACTTCGTAACTACTATGAGTTCGACTTCAATAAGGAGAGTTTTCTGAGGAATCAGCTGAGTGGTGCCAGTTCCTCCGACTTGTCAGCCGAGATGCGAGGACCGGATCCCCTTCCACTGATGGTCCAGTCCAACAGAGTCAACCGTTGCAGTGCCGCCGTGTTGCCGTCTGCAGAGGTGGGCTGCACTTCTGCATAACTCAATGGAACGGTCGTTTTAGTGGGTAGAGCAGCCGTCTGTGGCCACCGGTGGTTGTGCTGATGAGGACGACTTTGTGCTGTTTGGCTCTGATTTGAGTGACTCGGAGGAAGACCACCGTCAGAAGTCTACGCAGGTTCAGTCTAATCCCGCATCGGTGTCGGACCTGGCAGCAGCAGCGCATCGCGATAACCTGCCGGACCAGGTGTGTGAGCCCCATCTGGTAGTGCCTTTTAAGCTTAACCGTGTGCTTCGATTTGTACGCATACACACGCAATCAGTCATGAACGGTCTGTGTTTTGAGGGAAGTCTAGCTTTCTGAACTTTCTGCTGAGTTATTTTGCTTTAGTTTTGCTACGAATTTTTCTTTCACGTAGGTCAGCGTGCACCAGACAGAGAGGTATACGGGCCTGAGGCGTTGGTCTCTCTGGCTGTGACCTCCTCGTCAAACTGGCTCTACGCTTCAGGAGTTTTTGGAAGAATCTTTGATAGGTGTAGCCTAATACTGTATGTATGTAAATGAGCTAAAATAGCATATTTTCAACCTATTTTAACTAAACATAAACCAAAAACTGGAGTTTTTGACTTAACATACCCTTTAACCCCCCGTCAGCTGCCACTGCCCCGTTCAAAGTTCTACCCCCTTAGCCGAAATGCTAGCATATGTCTGCACCCTATTTCGTTTCCGTTGGTGTAGGTACTGAAGCGACTGAGAAGGTAGGCTCGGTAGGGGGTAGACGGTAGTGGTCGGGGTAGTAGTAGTAGAAGAAAACACAACACAACAAAACAATTCAATCCCGGGTCTATGAGGCACCAAATGAAGCGACTGAGAAGTTTATTACATAAAACAACAATGACCGAAGGTTAGAGACTAGTGGGTGTTATATACAAATCTCTTCAGTACGTACGGTATGTGTTCGTAGGTGTTCCGTAGGAGGTTTTATCGACTAGTGCACGCACGCACGCACACACAACACACAAAAACTGGCACACACGCAACCACACAGTAGCTCAAAGACACAACTACACTTACTAAGGAATCACACGTTCTTTCAGTACGTACGTATATTGTCGCATACATATACATGTACGAGAGGGGTTGAGCAGACCCCCCTCCCGTTTTATCCGGGAAAGAATTTTACGGCTATTTCTTAGATTTTTAAAAAATTGCAGGCATGCATGGGCCAGAAAAATCCGATCTCCGGGGAGGGAGGTTCCGAAAACAGTCCAAAAAACGCCTATTTTGTCTTAGATAAGGCAAAAATTTCTTCGGGTCGGGGAGGGGCGTATGGCCGGCCGAGGGGGTGGTATGTATTGGCCGACGAGGGGAGGGGCAAACCCCCACGCGGCCCATGTATTCTTTACTTTAAAACTGCTAAAATTGTTGTAAGAATGCTGCCAGGTTCCAGCCATTGTATGACTGTCCCAACCAACCCAAGTATGTGAAGATTTAACCATCTTATAGGCCGGAGTACGAATCAGCGGAAACTCGAATGCTCAATAAATTTTGTATTTGCTCAAACTAATAACAATTATCGGCCCGGCCTAGTCTCTGTTTGTTGTTGATTTGGACTTGTGTTTCGCGAATAAATTAAACTTATTAAATTTACATAATATACAGATCAAAAATTTGTAAACACTTATGGGTAGTGGTGCTTAAATCATGAATGGTACGTACAGGATGTAGACGGCACTGTAGTGACTGTCTGGATTTCAGAGTGGTGGTGTCCGCAATACTGCAGATTTGATGACAGCACAGACTCGTCTAATCGGGTTTGGAAGAGGCAAACCTATTAAACGCCACTGACACTAAAGCTCTGTCTGTGCTCTTGCAGCCGACTGTCTGATCGATTGCAGTTATTTTTGCTTATCTGACTCGAGGCAGTGGTTTACTTTGCAGTTGTTCTTTCTTTCTGTTTGTAGTCTACGGTAGGTGCACCGATAGTCAGCTGTATTTTATTGCGGTGATCTTGTTGTTCGTTAGTGATTAAACAAATAATGTACCTCATAGACTGGCACAAACTGAATTCGTTTTATTCCGTTTCTTCCACAACTAGCGCCACTAACAATCGGCTTCAAACCAATTCCACAAATTTACGTAGGTAAAGCAGATGCCTTAATTTTATGTACGTTTGTGATGTTGGGGGCGATCATTAATTGACTTTCGTACTGTACTTGTCTGCAACGGTTAGAAACAATTCTCCGGAGCTCCAGCCATTGCTGCTACACTAACAAGCGGTCGTCTACCTGCAACTGGTCTCAAAGCTTCTACGCATATAGTGATTGTGGTCTTCTTAACCCGGTCTTTTGTGCAGCTCAATAGTAAACGTGGAAATCAGTATGATGCCATGTACACGTACAACTGATGTCGATTGGGTCTTTTCAGTCCCATTGCCATGTTAGACAGTTTTATCTCTCGGCGCAAATAGCCATAGCGATGCAAGTCCTGGAGAGCGCTGAGGATTTTTCGGTAGCTGACTGACTGAGTCAGAGCCTACTGCCTGACTGAGTCAGTTGTGCAGACTGCGATGCCGCAGTCCGATGATACTCTTGGAGAGCAGTTGCATGACGATGAAGTAGAGTTGACTGGCCGAGTGCAGTCCACTGGCGTACAACTTGGGCACACCACAATGGCCCTGCAGCGGCCACATCAACTGACACTCCTGCACTATTCTGCGCGGTTCACCCTGCCATTTCTGGTCTGCACCTTGACAGCCGCCGTCACGTTGCTGCGTCTGCCTTGTAGACCTTGCTTGCTGTAAGTGCCGCCGCCGATCTTTCCCAGATTTGCCAGTCGCCCAGTGACGAAACCATTCTGGGTGCAGGTTCGGCGAGAGTTTGGTGGTGATAGTCGGCGTTGTTTCGATTAGTTGCAAAACTAATGTACAGACCCGCCCTATTTGAACTGCCGCCGGCCGCTTGCCAATTCAGGGTGCGCTGCGAGAACCGGCTCCTACGGCAAGACACGAGACAGGGCGTGGTTTGGCCGCCGATCGCCGAGCTCGTCGCGGTTCTTTCGACCAATCAGGAGAGGGCCGAGAAGAACGAAGGCTAGTGATTGGTCGATATTTTGAGTGATAGCTTCTAGAACATTCTACGTCTGTCTGGCGGGCCCTAAGCCTGTCTGGTTTCTTCACTTTGGCTGTGTTTTATCTCTTGTGTGCAGTTGGTTGCGTGTTAAAGTCAACCTAGAAAAGCTGCCTCTCTGCGCGACAAGGCTCAGGTCGACTCCTGAAGTGAGCTGCCTCCGTCTTCCTAACTGCCTGTAGTGCAGTTTTGCTGCGTTCCGCGCCGATTGCCTCAGTGTGGCTCGAGTGGTTCTCAGGTCGCTTCCGTTCGGCTCCCCAGTAACACGATTATTGGGCGGTAAATGAGCGTCGTCTACAGCCATCGTCAACCCGGTTTTCTTTCAACTTTCTTCTTTCTACACCTTTCTTTAACTGCGCTACAACGTGTTTTCCTGCTTTCTACCGTGTTTTGCTGTCGGTCGGCTATCGTTTTATTGACATAACCGGCCATTTCTACAAAATCTGTGTAATCACCAAAAACAACACCTTTTCTCTCCTCTTCTGCAACATCATCTGTCCACGACCCGAGGTGGAACCAACGAGAGAAGTGTCGGGTTAGGACAGATTTGGAGGCGTGCCACCGAGATTTCTTTTAAAATCGCTGCGTTTGTTCTAAGGATGGAGTGCGACAGCGACAGCTCACCAACGCTGAGGAGGAGAGACGTGGGTCGAGGAGTCCCCACGGGAAGAGGAACGAGCGCACAGCCGTCTCCAGGACCGGGGCGAGGACACATGCCGCCGCCGGCAACAACTGCTACATCTCCAAGACCGGGGCGAGGACACATGCCGCCACCGGCAACTACTGCTACGTCTCCAGGACCGGGGCGAGGACAAATGCCGCTGCCGGCAGCTACTACATCCAGACCCGGCCGAAGCGCTTCCTGTAGCGCGCCGGGAGAGACGACGTCCCGTCTGCAACCTCAGCAACAACTCACTGAGTCGGGACCGGGGCGAGGACCCATGCCGCCACCGGTTGCTCCTACTACTGCCGCAGGACGAGCCGGCGCTACTCGTAACGCGCCGCCGACGACGTCTCGACAGCTACATCAGCCAACCGGTGAGCCAGTAACTACTCAGTATTATTCTAACGCAGACGGAGGGTTGGCTAGTCGAGCAAGGCCCGGCTGGCGCTTGGGGTCCACAACTGTGGATGTCGTTCCACAGCGACAGACCGGCACTACTACTGGCACTGCTCAGTTCCACCAACGGCCGGGGTCCACTTCTGTGGATGACGCTCCCCGCCAAACCTACGCGTCAGATTCTGTGCCACTACGTTCCAGTGAGGAGGAGGGTCTGGCTATTCGAGCCATACCTGACCGACGAGCGGGGCCCACTGCTGCAGACTATGTGCCCCGCCGAACTGACGCGCCGAATTCTGCACAGCTACGTTCCAGCGCTGAGGAAGGTTTGGCCATTCGGGCCATACCTTACCGACGTTTGGGGTCCACTGCTGTGGATGACGTTCCCCAACAATACGCCGGTACTTCCGCAGCTACTACTGCTCAGCCTTATCTACGTTCGGGGTCCACCGCCGTGGACGACGTTCCCCGACGAGCCATCACTAAGACTTCTGCTCCGCCGTCACAGTCTTCGGGGTCCACCATTGTGGAAGACGTTCCCCGACCAACTGTTACATCAGAAACTACGCCGCCGCGCTTTACTGCGGTGAGAAGCAGGGCTGCGTCGGTTAAGTCGGACCGACAAGTAAGCTCTGCTCAGATGAGGAGCGATTTGCGTCGGCCGACCAGCAGAGAGGAGGACGAGCGTCGGCCGGTCAGGCCGAGTTATTTGCCGCTTGTTCGGGGTCCAGCGCCAGTGTGGCCGACAACTACTCCACTACAGTGGCCACTACAGACTCAGCCACCTGCCACTGCGCAGCCGCCGCCACTGCCTCCATATGGACAGTGGCCGCCTTCAGTTACCACGGTAGATGTGACGCAGCCGCCTCCCCCGTCGCCCTCATCGCTGGTAACTGTTTCTTACCAGCCTCAGATGTGGACGTTCGAGACGTGGGAGGGACCGGCGAGTTTCGGCCGCATCAGCACCGATTTTCCGGTGCCTGTACAACTACCTATCGGAGTCAACGTGCCGGCAGACCCGGCCTTTACCAACTTGTCTGTGTACCCAGTACGTCAGCAGCGAGGACGAGGAGTGAGCGCGCCGCCAGGACGCAGAGCCATTACTGCACCTGGAATCTCATCCAAACCGCAGGTGGGTGCGCGTAGAGTGTCTGGAACTGGTCGGGACCGGCAATTAGAGGAGGACGTACCACCACCGGCGACAAGACAGTCCCTGCCTGAACCGCGCCGCCGAGTGGCGGCTAGTAGCAGTTCAGATGAGGGAGAGAGAGAGCCACCATCGCTGAGGTACATGCGTCCGCTACCGGGGCAAGTGCTCCGGCAACAATCACGCACTAAGGCCAGATCTGTGCGTTCGTCGCGACAACATTCGAGTGCTGAGGACCAGCCACCGCGGCTGCAGACTAGTGTTGAGCAACCATCTGAGGGTGCACGTTCGAGGCGTCTACCAGCAGGAAGTGACCCACCTACTCAACAACGTGAAAAGGGTCCTTCATCTACTACTACTCGCTCTCGGTCGGCAACCAGTAGTCAGAGCGGGTGACAGACTGGTAGTAGTGCTGACCGGGACGTTGTTTGGCGAAATCTACAACAGGGCATTGAGGCAGAGGTGATGCAGGAATCGCCACGTACTCGCCAGCAAAGACGTCAACGCACCCCCGGCCCAGCTGCTTCCTACGCTGAGTGTGCGCAGCTGGAATTGGAAGGACAGGCTACCCCTGTCACTGAACAACAACGCGTCGAGATGGAAGAGCAGCGAGCCCAGACGGAGGCCAAACAAATTACTACTCTTGCCTCCAAGGTGTCTACTGCCGTGCGTAAGGAAGTGTACCAACTTGTCAACCAGACTGTAGACCAGCGCACTGAGGCACTGCACCGACGCGCCGAGGACGAGGCCAGACGTATGGAGGCAATACGTCAACAAGCTGAGAGCGACAGCCGACGTCTGCACGCCTTTTTGGAGGACACTGTGCAACAACTCAGACAGACACCTCCGCGACCGGTCACGCCTGATGACTGGGAGCCTGTGTGCTGTAGCGGACCGGGCATGGTGCCACCGGCCGAACCTACGTGTCCACTCTCGCCCCGAGGTGGCGATGAGGTGGAACCTGACCGGTGTTTGAGCGCTGAAGTCGATTCGGCGTGTCCATCGGATTGGGATGAGGACACGGGAGTAGCCGGACGTGACCCCTCTCCTACCAGGCTGAGAGATGAGGAAACAACGGTGAACGTTCTGGACCAGCCTAGTCAGCCTGCCGTCCGAAACGCGAGAAGTGCTACGGACATGAGAAACGGAGCAGGACCGACTGGTACGGGTGACCAGTCGACTCAGGGACAACTGCTAGCCGAGCACCCCCGTGTTCTTCGAATGAGAGGGGATTTTCTACCCTCTCGTCATGGACTACGGCCGATGGCGGACACGTACTTCCGTGAGGGAAAGACAGGTCGTAGAGGAGACCCTGCGCCGCGACCTGGCACTGCTCCCTCTGTGTACCGCCGACAACAAGCTTTGGAGGTAGACAATCGTGCCTATTGGGCCGAACCAGCTAATCAACAACAGCAAGCCCAGGAGCTGAGGTTGAGCGTGCAACGCCAATGGCCACAGCCGGCAGTGTTCTATGACTACACATTGGGCACCGCTCCGTACAGACGAGTGCCGGCGCACTTTTGTGAGTGTCGGGAGGACGAAGTTGAGTCTTTCGTGTCACCGCATGATTCTGTTTCTCAGATTTCGAGTACAACGAGACACGTTCGGAGGGCGGCGAATTTGGATACCCAATGCAGAGCGACAACTGGTATCAGGGACGAGAGGAACTCCACGAGGCTGGCTACCTCTCCGCGGATTCACACTTTGGATCCACCTACTAGAGATGAGGGGCCAGACAACGAAGCCTCTGGCACAAACGTTCCAGAACAACCACCTCCCCCTGGTGGTTCTGCTACTGGCGTTTATCAGACCGCGCCAGATAACGAGGGAAGGTTGCGTGAGTGCGAACAACAACTGGTCGATCAACAACTGGAGTTGGAACGCTACCGCCGCTACCTACGTCACATTCACCGGACCGACCCCAGATGGGAGCCTACTCCCTCTCGTTCGGTCAGTCCAGAGGGCGAGGAGATTCAGATACCTACGAGAGACGTTCCAGAACCAGCACCTTCTGCGCCTCAGCCTGTTCGCCCCCGGCCACTCCGACCGGGCGATGTAACAGTGCTGCCACGTCCGCAGAACGGTCAGCCACCAGCTGATCGTCAAACTGGACCGGACCGCCCTACTGTTCGACCTGTGCTGAGAAATCAGCCACTCCCACGACGTGTGCGTGTGCAGGAAACAGCCGAAGCCAGAGCTCGAGACTACGATCTGAACGAGAGAAGTCGGCGACTGGAGGGAGCTTTGCTACGCGCAGAGGAGGCTCTGCGTACTCAGTCGCTACACTACACTACTCAGGAGTTGGACTCCCTGCGCGATACCTACTTGCGACAAATTCGGCAGGCTGCTGCCGAATCCAGTCAGGACAGCGAGCGAGTAGAGCGGAGGATTGAAGATCTGACCTCTGCCGGCCTCCAACACATGCAGTGGGAGGCAAATCAGCAAGCGTTGAGGGACAGCGAGACTGTATCGAAACAACGGCCAAGGCAAGTGGTGTCAGACTACGCAGAAGCTCAGGACGATATCGCAGAACGACAGCGATTGGCGGCTACTCTACTTAGTCGCGCCGAGGACACCCTGCACAACATCGAGGTTAGAGCGGCCGACCAGCGAAGGGAGCCGTACTATCTACGCTCCATGAAACTACCTAAGTACGACTCAGACGTGGAAGACGTGCGTCAGTTTCTCAACGACCTGGAGGAGTACTTTGTGTTCGCCAAAGTGGTCGAGGACGAGGCTAAGGTAGCGCTGGCCAAAAGCGCTTTGCCTAAAGCCATGCGAGCAGCCATCGACACCGTGCCTCTGCTTGAGCGATTGGAGTACCGCCAAGTGCGAAAGCTTTTGGTGGACCGTTTCCTTCCTAGGGAACGGGCTCTCGAGGTGAAGACGGAACTTCTCCGTATCTCTCAGGGGAACCTGTCCCTTGATGACTACTGCAAGGAGATTGAGCGACGATCGCTGCGGCTGCACTACGCTGAACCAAACGGCAACTTGACCGAGTGGCAGCTGCTAATGTTCTTCCAAGGATTGACACCCGAACTCCGGCAGAAGGCCCGCGAACACAACGTAGAGCAGGGTTGTTTCAACCTTGCCGATGCCAGGAAGGCTATGCAGCGATTCGAGCCGCTGGAGTCAGAGAGGGTATCCCGGTACCCCCGAGCTGAACCTCTCAGACGTCTTCCTCCTAGAGCTGCGCCAACAACTCGAGCGCCGCCTAGACCACTTCGTGCGCCAGGATCTGCAGCAGCACCTCCTCCTGATGACCGCCGGAGACCACCGGAAGGTTATACTAGAGGAGGGGTGAAATCACTGCCGAAAAACCAGACCTGGACGCGAGAGGCGTGGATGAAGTGGGTGAAGAAGAATCCACCGGAGAGAGACAAGGCAGTGAGCGATACTGCCTACGAGAGAGCGATGGAACTCTACCGCAGCAGAATAAATGTCTTGGAAGGAAGTTTGGACGGCGAAGACCTGGAAGAATTCGAAATGCTACAACGAGACACTGATTCGGAGACGGACCAATCAGAGGCTGCGGTAGGAGTCGTAGAGGTCAACCAGGTGACCCAGGAGCCACAGCCGGTTTTCAAAAAACCGGATACCATGCCGCTGCGACTGCTGAAGGTCGGAATCGGTTCTATGGAGGTGCCGGTGCTTGTCGACACTGGAGCGGTCACTAATTTGTGTGGCCGTGAGGGACTGCGCGTCATCTTGGCCGAGAGGAAGTCCAGAGGAGTGAAAACCAGACTACACCGAGCGCAGGACGTCATCTTGAAGGGATTCACGGGAGGCGGCAGAAAAAGCAGACACGTGGTGGATGTGACCCTCAACTACCAGGGGCACCAAGCAACAATGCGGTTCGTAGTGGACATGAAGTGTCCATATCCTCTGCTGGTAGGACTGCCGGGCATCAAAGTGTTCCCTCAGCTATTGACAGCGTTGTTGTCAAAGCTGGTAGAGGGACCGCTCCCAGTTACTACTCCAACTCTGGGAGAGAAATCGGAGGAGGAGAACGAACCAGGAAGACCTGAGGAGGAGGATGAGCCGATCCTCCCTTTATGCGACTCAGACGGGCCGGAACCTACTCCAGTGCTGCCAATAACGAACTGTGTTCTCCCCGGAGAGACAGTTCCTGTTCTGGCCGCTTCAACGAGAGAGATACGCCCCAACTGCGTGGAGACCATCACGGGGTACGCTTCTACTGCCGGCTTGGACGAGCGCACCTACTTCTTCGTCCCTGCGGACGAGACGGAAATCGATTTGAAGGTGCAGGGGCGAACGGAACACTACACCGACCGTTCTATCTTAGTTACGGTCGCTAATCCCACGGACCAGATCATCACGGTGGAGGCAGACGCTGAAGTCGGAAAGCTGGTACAACACCCTCAGAGGGACGATAAGACGGTAGAACAACTGAAGGCCAGGGCCGAGGCAACAATCCAGCAAATCACCGCCGGCCTGAAGGAACAACCGAAACTACTCGACAACGACTGGGGTCTGACTGAGGAGGAGTTGGAGGCCATTCAGGCCACCATCACTCGCATTATCACTGACCCCGAGGAAAGAAAACTAACCATGTGCGGCCTGCTGCCGTTCGACGACCTGCCTCCTAACGTTCGGCAGAACCTGCTGTCCTTTCTGCTGGAGAGGAATGAGGCTTTCAGCCTTACCGAGGACGAGATCGGTGACTGTCGCGTGGCCTACATGGACATCGACACAGGCGACGAGAGACCAGTGCGTCAGGCACTGCGGCGACTACCCTTCCACATTCGACCGAAAGTGGAGGCTAAGATCGCCGAGTGGTTGGAGGCGGGCATCATTCGGCCGTCTAACAGCCCGTGGGCCTCTCCAATCGTACCGGTGATCAAAAAGAACGGCGACCTAGTAGTATAGGCTGTAGGGTTTTCGTGCCACAAAGAATTTAGCGAAAAAAAAAATCCGTCCCACCAAGAATTTATGCGCAAAATCCTTGAAAACAACAATTCTTCGTGCTTTTCGATAAAATTTTTCGATTGGTGGGTGATTCTTGGTGGCATAAATTGCATCGGTGGCTCGCACAAATTCTTGGTGGGTCGAAATTTCGATTGGTGGCACAAGATATCCAACCAATCCGATTCAAAACAACATGTAGACCAACTACTCTTTTGGCGACTCTTGGCGCGTCGCGGAGCGGACAGAAACAGAGACCAATCGAGTTGGTCCAACAGTCCAAAACCCCCCCATTTTTGATACTTTTCGCATTGGCTCCCATAAAGTTCGGCAGATTTATTAAATTGAACAGTAGCGAACAAACGCGCGCGATAACCATCATGAGAGCGGGCGGGCGGATGCCGGTAACTGGTTTTAGGCGGCGCAACCTCTCTCTTCAGCAGCTAGCCCTCCTAATAATAGTATGACGTCCACCGGTCCATTAAGTTGTATTGGCTCCCATTAAACTAAAGTTCCACCGATTTATTAAATTGAACAGTAGCAAACAGAGGCGCGGCGATAGCCATCACGAGAGCGGGCGGATGCCGATAACCGGTTTTAGGCGGCGCAAACTCTCTCTCCCTGTCTCTAATGCTTCCAGCAGAACGAACGCTCCCATTAAACTAAAATTGGACCGATTTATTAAATTGAACAGAGTAGCAAACAGAGGCGCATATCAGAACAAGTTTCAACGCATTGGTTGACCATCGCTTTCATCATCTTCGATCAGATGCATATTTTCGCTTACAAATTGTTTCAACAAGTATTTGCGTTCATCCCAAGCCTTCTCTAGAGCTTCTACTTCTGGCAGACCGCGCTTTTCATATTGATGAGCATAGTTAGCGATCTCTCTGAAGGTCTCATCGCGATTTTCGAGATAATCGACATAATCAATAAAGTGCTCGATCTGTTTGAAGAGCTCATGCAACAGCTGGCTAAGCAATGGCTCAACCAAAAGCTGTTCAGGATCATAGTTGTCCGGCAAATTCATGTCGCTGATTGCAGCATCAAACAGCTTGCTCCAATAAAAATCTTTGTCTTCTTCTACCCCTTCTTCTAGTTCATCATCTGTTTCATTCTCCTCTTCTTCGCTCTCAACTGTTTCATCGTATGATTCTTCGCTCTGCTGATCATAATCATACTCGCTCTCATCATCATCATACTCACTCTCATAATCTTCAGAATTTATTTTATGAAAGCACGATTCATGTCTACGTCTGTTTGAGCTGGATGAGAACTTTTTATTGCAGAACTGGCAAACTTTATCATCCATCTCTACACTACTCACCACCACCAGCCAGGCATGCAAACCTATGAATGAATAATATGGTATGATTCACGTGATTATATGAATGATCGATTCTGGATCGATTCCGATCGATCATCGCAGCAACATGTTCGGACGTGTTTGTGACTCATTATGATGAAATGTTGTGCAATCGTCGAGGTGACGTCATTATGATTGCGAAATTTCCCGGTACTGCAGCAGACCGTCGTGACGTCATGCGTCTCAGAGTGTCCCCTTGTATACTGCTACTATGGTATGAGTCACGTGATTACGTGAATGATCGATTCTGGATCGATTTTGGATCGCTCATGATCAATCATGATCGGATCATGAGCGATCCAAAATCGATCCAGAATCGATCATTCACGTAATCACGTGACTCATACCATAGTAGCAGTATACAAGGGGACACTCTGAGACGCATGACGTCACGACGGTCTGCTGCAGTACCGGGAAATTTCGCAATCATAATGACGTCACCTCGACGATTGCACAACATTTCATCATAATGAGTCACAAACACGTCCGAACATGTTGCTGCGATGATCGATCGGAATCGATCCAGAATCGATCATTCATATAATCACGTGAATCATACCATATTATTCATTCATAGGTTTGCATGCCTGGCTGGTGGTGGTGAGTAGTGTAGAGATGGATGATAAAGTTTGCCAGTTCTGCAATAAAAAGTTCTCATCCAGCTCAAACAGACGTAGACATGAATCGTGCTTTCATAAAATAAATTCTGAAGATTATGAGAGTGAGTATGATGATGATGAGAGCGAGTATGATTATGATCAGCAGAGCGAAGAATCATACGATGAAACAGTTGAGAGCGAAGAAGAGGAGAATGAAACAGATGATGAACTAGAAGAAGGGGTAGAAGAAGACAAAGATTTTTATTGGAGCAAGCTGTTTGATGCTGCAATCAGCGACATGAATTTGCCGGACAACTATGATCCTGAACAGCTTTTGGTTGAGCCATTGCTTAGCCAGCTGTTGCATGAGCTCTTCAAACAGATCGAGCACTTTATTGATTATGTCGATTATCTCGAAAATCGCGATGAGACCTTCAGAGAGATCGCTAACTATGCTCATCAATATGAAAAGCGCGGTCTGCCAGAAGTAGAAGCTCTAGAGAAGGCTTGGGATGAACGCAAATACTTGTTGAAACAATTTGTAAGCGAAAATATGCATCTGATCGAAGATGATGAAAGCGATGGTCAACCAATGCGTTGAAACTTGTTCTGATATGCGCCTCTGTTTGCTACTCTGTTCAATTTAATAAATCGGTCCAATTTTAGTTTAATGGGAGCGTTCGTTCTGCTGGAAGCATTAGAGACAGGGAGAGAGAGTTTGCGCCGCCTAAAACCGGTTATCGGCATCCGCCCGCTCTCGTGATGGCTATCGCCGCGCCTCTGTTTGCTACTGTTCAATTTAATAAATCGGTGGAACTTTAGTTTAATGGGAGCCAATACAACTTAATGGACCGGTGGACGTCATACTATTATTAGGAGGGCTAGCTGCTGAAGAGAGAGGTTGCGCCGCCTAAAACCAGTTACCGGCATCCGCCCGCCCGCTCTCATGATGGTTATCGCGCGCGTTTGTTCGCTACTGTTCAATTTAATAAATCTGCCGAACTTTATGGGAGCCAATGCGAAAAGTATCAAAAATGGGGGGGTTTTGGACTGTTGGACCAACTCGATTGGTCTCTGTTTCTGTCCGCTCCGCGACGCGCCAAGAGTCGCCAAAAGAGTAGTTGGTCTACATGTTGTTTTGAATCGGATTGGTTGGATATCTTGTGCCACCAATCGAAATTTCGACCCACCAAGAATTTGTGCGAGCCACCGATGCAATTTATGCCACCAAGAATCACCCACCAATCGAAAAATTTTATCGAAAAGCACGAAGAATTGTTGTTTTCAAGGATTTTGCGCATAAATTCTTGGTGGGACGGATTTTTTTTTTTCGCTAAATTCTTTGTGGCACGAAAACCCTACAGCCTATACTACTACCTTCGGCTCTGCGTGGACTTCAGAGAGCTGAATAAGGTGACTAAGAAGAATCGGTTTCCGCTGCCACGCATTGACGACCTGCTTGATGCGATCGGGCAGGTGAAACCAGCTTGCTTCTCTACCCTAGACATCCGGTCTGGGTTTACCAACTTGCACACGCATCCTAACAGCGTGGAAAAGACTGCCTTCATCACTCACAAGGGTCTCTACGAGTTTGAGCGCGTGCCCTTCGGTCTCTGCAACGCTCCTTCGTTCTACCAGGAGGTAGCACAGCGCATTTTGGGTAACATCGACCCAACTCGAGTCTTCACCTATCTGGACGACGTGCTTATCATCTCGCAGACGTTGGAGGAGCACAAAGATCTGATGGATCGCGTCTTCCGTGCCTTGCATCAGGCCGGTTTTCTGATAAACCTGCCTAAGTGCAACTTCGCACGGCCGCACGTCCTGTTCCTGGGTTTCCAAATTGGAAAGAACGGCATGAGCACCGACCCAGCTAAGATCGAGAAGGTGAAGGACTGGCCGAGACCCACCAACTTGAGGACACTGCGCAGTTTCATCGGATTCTGCAGCTACTACCGCCGGTTCATCAAGGGGTTCGCCCAGATCGCTGCGCCGCTACACCAGCTGGTCAAAAAGGAGAATGCCTGGTCGTGGGGAGAGTCGCAGGAAACTGCGTTTCTCACGTTGATCAAACATCTGATCAACACTCCTGTTCTGCGCTACCCTGACTTTTCTCAACCGTTCATCATCGAGTCAGACGCCTCCGGCATTGCGATTGCCGCTATTCTGGCGCAGGAGGACGAAAAGAAGAGACGACACCCAGTGGCCTATGCTAGCCGCAGTTTGCGGCCAAACGAGCTCAACTACAGCGCCACTGACCGGGAGTGTCTAGCGTTGGTCTACGGAATCCAACAGTTCCGTGTCTACGTTTTCAACCACCAAGTTACTATCATCACAGACCACAACGCACTCCGCTACCTGCAGGAGAAACAGCTAGTGCAACGGCTAGCGCGTTGGGCTCTGCAGATCCAGGAGGTCATGCCTAACATCGTCTACCGGCCAGGTAGAGTGAACCACGGCGCAGACGCTCTCTCTCGCATGCCTCATCAGAAGCTGGAATCGCGAAACGTGTACGGTATTTCTGATACCGTCTTGACGGAGGGCAAGCCGTACGACGAATTAGTCACTCAGCAGGTGCCGTTTGATGACCATTTGGTCATGAACATCAACGCCGACATGCCTATCAGCTACCCTCACTGGGAACACCTGACGATCGAGGGAATGGAGCTGCTGCCTCCGCTCTCGCAGCCTGACGTCATGGCAGTCTGCATGCGGGGGAAAACCAAACACTACCAGGAGCGAGTGGACAGTCTGAGCTGTCACCCGATGGTTCAGGTTCCAACTCGACAGGACCTGGAGAAGTTGGCGGCGATCCACCAGAAGCAAGATCCGCATTGGGCCGCCATGATAACCTACAAAACGGATGGCGCCCTACCTACTAGCGAGGAGATGGCTAAGTGGGTCCGGCAAAATCAAGAACACTACGTGGTAACCGGAGAGCTGCTGTGGCACCTACAGCCTACACCTACAGTTGCCGACAACGCACCAGGCGACCAGATGGTGCAGCGACTGCGTCTCTGCATACCTCTACCGCTCCGCCCTCGACTGCTCTATGATCACCACGGAGCGCGAACGTCTGGCCATTTCGGGATTAGCAAAACCTACGCCCGAATGAGACGCTTCTACTACTGGCCACAAATGAGGCAGGACATCGCCAAACAGGTACATGGGTGTTTGTTGTGCGCGGCTCGGAGGGGTCAATCACCAACGGAAAACCCTCCTATGGGGCTCATGCCAATACCTACGGAGCCCTTCCAGCGTCTCTACATGGACACCTTGAAGCTCAACCGGACCGCCACCGGCTACACCTACGTTCTAGTAGTCATGGACGCCTACACCAAGTTCGTGGTGGCTCGACCATTACGAGACCGGCGAGGACACAGCGTGGCCAAAGCGCTGTTAGACTACGTGTTCATGGTTTTTGGACCACCCAGGGAGGTGATCTCTGACAACGGCACCGAGTTTAAGAACCGTTCGGTGCAGAGGCTGATGGAGATGCACACGGTCCGACACCGTTGGGCGTTGCCTTATTCTCCCCGGACCGGCGGACTAGTGGAAAAGATGAATTCCACTCTCGCCAACATGTTGTCTCGGCTAGTGAACAAGGAAGCGGACGATTGGGACCTAAATCTGTCTACAGTCGTCTACGCCTACAACGCGACTCCGCAAACTGCCACGCAGCTTCCCCCGGCCGAGATGGTTTTTCTTCGGCGACTACACCTGCCGAGCGCAGTGCCTGAGGCACACTTGACCGGTGACGCGTTAGTAGAGGGGCCATCTGATGAGGATCGCAGACAACAGTGGCAACGGGACCGCCGTTTGCTTGAGGACAACCTGCGACAGGCCCAAATCGCCAGTCAGGAGCGATTCGATCAGAGGTGGAACACTCGCGAGACCAGAGTGAAGCCTGGCGACAAGGTGATGCGTTATGACCCCAGCGTGCGAACCATGAAGTTGGCGATGCAGTACACTGGCCCCTATTCTGTGTCAAGGTACTGTCAACGTGCCGACCGAGGAGAAGCGCTGAGTTGGGGGTCCTCTCGGTAATCTACCTCGTCTACACTACGTCCGCCGGTACCTCAGCGTGCGGACTGTCAGCGTCCGCCTATCAACTACCTAACTCTACCGCCAACGTGCCAGCTAGTGGGCAGCGCCGAGATGGGGCCATCTCGGTAATTTATCGGCTACACCTCGTCTACACTGCGGCCGCCAGTAGTATCGGCTGCCTACCACTTCGTTTTGCGGACGTCGACGTATGGGAGGACCACCAGTGTCCGCCTATCAATTACTTGATTCTACTATTGACATCGCGACTGACGAGATAGGCTGCCACTTCGGCACCTTGTCAACGTGCCGACCGGTGAGTAGCGCCGAGACAGGGGTCATCTCGGTAATCTATCAGCTGTACCCCGTCTACACTGCGTCCGCCAATACATCAGTGTGCGGACTGCTAGCGTCCGCCAATCAACTACTTTACTCTACTGCTGACGCCGCGACCGACATGATGAGCCAGAGTCTCGGCAGCCTGTCAGTCCACCAGTCGACAGGTGGCCTGTATCACCATCGAACAACAACCCGGCGGAGAACCTACGTTAGTGCCAATCGGGCCGAAGGGGTCATTACGATCCTCCGGCCATCACTTGAACACTGTTCGCAAATCCTGTGCTACGATGCTGCGACCTGGCACTAGCTACTTCAGCTGTGTGTTAGTCGCAGGGCGCCAACGGACCGACAACCAAGTTTGGACGGCTGACGTGCGTTGACTGTACAACGTGAGAAGGAAGATCCTACTAAGGTATGGAGTTGCCTCTGTCATCTGCCCGGTACCAACTACCATCTGTGGGAATGCTGACGAGAGAGGCCGAGATGTGTCAACCAACTGGAAACACCACTATCACCATCTACCCACCAATGAGAAGTGCGAAGAAGTTAGCGGATCGACGGTGCGGCAACCTCCCTGTCTTGGATGCGGACTGACCTACCATCGGAGTCGGCGGAGGGCTACGGCGCCGAGGACGTCGCCGGCTAAGAAGGGGGCAATGTACAGACCCGCCCTATTTGAACTGCCGCCGGCCGCTTGCCAATTCAGGGTGCGCTGCGAGAACCGGCTCCTACGGCAAGACACGAGACAGGGCGTGGTTTGGCCGCCGATCGCCGAGCTCGTCGCGGTTCTTTCGACCAATCAGGAGAGGGCCGAGAAGAACGAAGGCTAGTGATTGGTCGATATTTTGAGTGATAGCTTCTAGAACATTCTACGTCTGTCTGGCGGGCCCTAAGCCTGTCTGGTTTCTTCACTTTGGCTGTGTTTTATCTCTTGTGTGCAGTTGGTTGCGTGTTAAAGTCAACCTAGAAAAGCTGCCTCTCTGCGCGACAAGGCTCAGGTCGACTCCTGAAGTGAGCTGCCTCCGTCTTCCTAACTGCCTGTAGTGCAGTTTTGCTGCGTTCCGCGCCGATTGCCTCAGTGTGGCTCGAGTGGTTCTCAGGTCGCTTCCGTTCGGCTCCCCAGTAACACGATTATTGGGCGGTAAATGAGCGTCGTCTACAGCCATCGTCAACCCGGTTTTCTTTCAACTTTCTTCTTTCTACACCTTTCTTTAACTGCGCTACAACGTGTTTTCCTGCTTTCTACCGTGTTTTGCTGTCGGTCGGCTATCGTTTTATTGACATAACCGGCCATTTCTACAAAATCTGTGTAATCACCAAAAACAACACCTTTTCTCTCCTCTTCTGCAACATCATCTGTCCACGACCCGAGGTGGAACCAACGAGAGAAGTGTCGGGTTAGGACACTATCCTCCATGGGATAGTGGAACAGTCAGTCAGACAACACAACACCGAGCCTAAAGTTTGGACTGTTGACTATTAGGTAGGACAGTTGCGGTTTAGGATGCGTCTGTTGGTGCTTGTGTGTGTGTTGTGTGTGACAGATGCAAACCTAACAACTGAGTGGACGTCTGCCACAACAACCCAGTCAAAACGGTCGTCAGAAGTGCTCACTCGGTACTCGAAGAAAGAGGAGATCGTTCCCAACTACGTGCTGCAGATCTATACGGCGGTCTCCGTGGCGCTCTTGGTGGTAATTTGGATTGCCTTCTCAGCTGTGCACTGCAGACGCAAGAACATACTCGACTTGCAAGATGAACCTCGCGCCAGCAACTGACTGTTCATTGTTTTCTTTACTCGTCTGTCTGTCACAAGAACTGATCTCTACGTACTCAATAAAACGCTTACTTTATTTAAAACGTACCCAGGGCTAGGGGGTGGTACACCCTTTCCGGCCGAGTTAGGAAAAGAATTCGACGAAAATAAGAAACGCGATTGAACTATGCATTGTTGAGTAGTGAAACTAAATTTCTGCTAATTTTACACTGCTAATTGCTTTTAACGCTTTCTCAAAGGCTATTTTTTCAAAATTTTCTCGCACTGGTTGTGATGAGTGGCCCAACCACACCTCTTCAAAATTTTAATCCCAATGCAAAAGATCCTACCTGCATCAGTGAAATGCACCTGTTCACTGAAATGCAATTTTTGGGCCAGCTATCCATTTTATTTTCATATATTGTTCGCGCTCTACTTTTCAGGTTCTCTTTTCACCACACTCAGTTTTTAGAAGGGATTCTCCTGTGCTTTTATAGTCAGTAGTCGAGGTGCTGTATAAGTGGTTGTCTCTTATTAGTATGCTGCGTATTCTTTCTAGATACGTTTGTTTATTCATGTAATATAACGTTGAATAGATGCATAGGGAGAGCCCAGTTGAGGTTAATAAAAATACAAGACAGTTTCACTGCCACTAACAAACTCAACGTAATATGCACGTAGTCACTGTTGATACTTGGCCTTTCGGATATCTGGTCCTCTGTGGTTGTATGAGATATAGGGAAGCCCATTAGACAAGCTGCTCAACTGACCACAGTACGACGCAATCGAAATAGTGGACTTGCTCATTTTTCGAGTAGCTGACAACACTCGGCGCTCAGACAGGTTGCTGTGCGTTGACTGCGACACCAACTCCGGCCGCGAAGACACCTTCCGTTTCTTGCTCCACAGCGTTTGGACTGCCGAACCGGACGGACAGACTTTGTATGAGCCATCTCCCATTCCCATCTCTTGGTCACCAACTGTCGAATCAGGAGTATTGGTGTCGTCTACACAAGGCATAGAAGTATAGGCATTACAGTACTACTGACAGATTACCGTGCCAGAGACTGCTGGAGGCTGTGTCGGTGACTGACTGTTGAGTCGGTTGCAAATGCGGCATTTGCAGCGTCAGTTCATCCAAGGAAACTAGACACTCGTGCATGTTCAGCTGTTGAGGCTCAACTGTTGTCTGTGTATTCTGGCTTGGTTCGTGCTGTGGAGGCGATCCGAGTTCAATCAAGCACCGTTTGACAGTCTGCACACTGAGTCCTTGCCTTTGCACGTCGATCACAGCTGCTTCAGAAGGCGAGTGTTGTCTCCACACATCGGTCATCCTCACTGGATGACTGTCGAGTGGCGGACCCGAGTAGACCGAATGCCACTGATTGGGCGGCAATCTTGCGCTCTGCACCGCCTCCAGCGCTGCGTTTGTGATTGTTGCCGGGCCCAGTTTCTTCACACTTTCTTCTCCTACGCGTAACCACACCACGCACTGCTCGAAGGGATCCGTCACGATCTGTCTGATTTGTCGCTGTTTGCAGCCTGTCACACTTCTCTCAGTGAAAGAGCACGGTTCCTAGAACAGCGAAACTACCAAATGCCCAAGTTCAGCAAGAGTTGAATCCATTTACCAAACGAAGTGCGTGGTCTACGAACTGCTTCGGTTTGGCGGCCCGTAAAGTCACCAAGTTGTAGATTTTCCCAGTTAGAGCCACCTTGTAAGCTTTGCGCATTTTCTCACAAGGTACCAGCAACCGCACTTGAATCAGATCACCGAATTGAATGGCCTCTGATTTCCAAGGGAGGTCAGAGAAGGTGTCAGTTATGACACTCTCTTCTGTCGGCTGTATCGGTGTGGACGAGGCTGTCGGCTCGGGCGGCCACAACATTGAGGTTTGGTGGTTGAAGCGTGCCACCGGGTCCGACTCCTGCAATCTGCTGGTGTTGAGTGAAGTGAAGGAGCGGGGGAACAAGTCAGAGAGACAGCGAGAATAGACAGTTGAGCGGGAATAGAAGGAGCGCCACATCTGTTCGCAGTGCAGTTGAGTGCTGTCGACCGAGAACTGAGTGAGTAGGCAGAAACTGTTCTCTGTTTCATCCAGCCACAGCATTGACGACGGACTACGAACCGACACTGACTCGGTGCTCGAATGGTTTGACTGGAAACAAAAGACGGCATGCACTGCGTACACAGAAGTTAATGCACTTACATATTCACCACACAATGTCATCACTACAAGACACAAACACCATCTACATACAAACAAACGACACAAGAGAATTATATCTATCCTAATTACAACACACAGTGTGCCAAAAAAAAGCAACCCAGCAGATTTTTTACTGTGGCAACCGCAAATCTCAACCGATTTGAATTAATCTTTTTTGAATGAAAGCTGACAGATTGGTGAAAATTTCATAAGGCTAGTTCCTGAAATATTGTATGTAGCCTCAATGTCAAAACAAATTTTGGTAATGAACAACTGCGATTTTTATTGTGCCGATGCACTTCATAACACAACAGATTTCTACTGCAAAGAGCTAACGTCACGGGGTTTTACTGGTGACACACCAGTACAGTACAGTACAGTACAGTAAGTAAGCTCACTGCAGTGGTGTAGAGGTTTACGGTTTGTTCCGTACACCTGTTTAATTCTGCCAATGCCCATACGTAGTTTCATTGAATGTTTGTTATTGTTTGGTGTTGTTTGTACTAGTGTGTGTAGTGTTTTGAGTATATGGAGAGGTTAAGCCGTGGCACGTTGATCAAGTGTAGGTGGAGTGTGGAGAGAATGTTGGGGGAAGGTGGTTGTGGAGTGGTGTATGAAGTGACCGACGCAAACGGAAACCAACTTGCAATGAAAACAGAACGTTTACAACGTCGCAGCGACCAGCAGATACTGAAGATGGAGGCGCACTTACTACGTCAATTGCAGAACTCTCGTCACGTGTGTCGACTGGTTTCCTGCGGTCGCACCGACAAATTCAACTTTATCGTCATGACGCTGGTCGGAGCCAATTTTGCTTCTCTCAGACGGCAGTGTCCTCAGCAGCATTTCACCACCGGCACGGCTGTTCGACTAGTGTCGCAATGTCTCTCCGCTATCAAAGATGTTCATTTTGCCGGTTTTGTGCATAGAGACATCAAGCCAAGCAACTTCGCTATCGGCTCCCAACCCAGCAACAGGTACTGTAGGTAGGTGACGAATTCAGTTGCGACACTGTCTGATTTCAGACGGACCGTGTTCATCTTGGACTTCGGTCTAGCGCGCCAGTTCGAGAGCGTTGGAGCGAACGGACAGCGACACGTACGAGTGCAGCGCAGCGACGTGGCTTTCCGCGGCACAATCCGTTACTGCAGTGCCAACGTGCATCTTGGCAAGGAGCACGGCAGACACGACGACCTCTGGTCTTTAGTTTATCTGGCCATCGAACTTATAACCGGCAAACTGCCCTGGCGCAACAAAGGCAAAGAAGGCAGCAAAAGGGCCAAACTGAAGTTGAACGACACAGCACTGCTACAGCACTGCCCGCCAGAGTTCTACCGCATTAGCAGACACCTGCGACAGCTGGACTACACCAAAGCGCCGCACTACAAGTTTGTGCTTGCACTGCTGGACAATGTGAAGGCGCGACAAGGCTACTCTGATCAAGAGCCGTTCGACTGGGAGGAAGGCGGTCACTACTACCACTACTTCACGGCAGAACGCAGTCAGTCAACACTAATCAGTGACAGCAGTGAAGGTGAGACGACCAGAGAAAAGACTGACCACTCTTCCTCCAGCACCCAACACCTCGGCACTGACTCGTTCGAATTAAAAGTGGACGATACAAATTCAATTCACTCTTATCTACGATACTTATGAAACTGGTTTGTCTGAGATTAATTTGAAATAGTACAGTAAATGGTATCATGTATTGCAGTTTGACCGTTAAATCAACACAATAACAAAGTTTAACGTAAGCCTTTCGTGCACGTGCAAATGAGATTAAATGCTGCATATCGGCAGAGCAATGCATGCAAGAGAAGGAGACCGAAAGTGATTGCATTGCACACAACTACACTATATGTACAGCGAATACTCAGTGTTTACGACTAGCCAATTCATGCAGGTCGATTACAGCGCGCACCAATTCGTACCGTCCAGAACTGCTGAGGTAGGTGAGAAGCCCTTGGTCCTCGATTATCTTGTCGGCAAAGTGTTTAGCCTTTTCTAGCAGAAACGCGTGCTCAGCAGAGTTACACAAAGACTTCTGACTACTCGCAATCGGATCTTCCAACGACAGACCCACTGAAGC
This sequence comes from Sabatieria punctata, assembly GCA_030248155.1. NCBI lineage: Eukaryota > Metazoa > Nematoda > Chromadorea > Araeolaimida > Comesomatidae > Sabatieria > Sabatieria punctata. The sequence continues at coordinate 39,297 of JASANB010005518.1, forward strand.
CTCCTACAATCGGAGATGAACAGAATGTGGTTGAGAATTAGAAAAACATGTAAGGTGAGGTGCTTAAGGAAATGGAGACTAACTAACCTTCTCAATTTTGACACTTCCGTGCCTGTTCTTTCCGGAGGAATCGTGCGTTGAACTCCGTGCACGTTTTGGTGCCGGCTCTTTGCTTTTGCTATCACGACGAGACCGTTTTCGTTTGCCCGAATCCCACTAGAAATACAAACCGAACAGTGGGTACATACGCTCCAGAAAGAGCTGTCCAAATCTTATGAAGACCGGATGCATCTACGTAGAGAGCTGTGGCCCTGAACTGAGCCGTACCTCCTGCTGAAGCGGCGTTGAGTGGTCGAGTGGTTTCGGAATGGAGAAAGAACTGAGATCGCCGTTCACTGCAACACCATAGTCGGGCAACGAACGCAGCGTCTGCATGAAGGAAGGATGACTGCTCAACATTACTTCGATGGCTCGGTAACCCCACTCTGGTCGACGTTGTGGTATTGCACGGTACAAGAACCTGAAGCAATTGATCAACCACACCAATCCATCCATTCAAGGCCGCTAAAATCCAGAGCGGGGGTCTGGAGGTCGTCTCGGGGGGTCGTGAAAAACTCCGGAAATAGCCAATTTTGCGTTAAAAATCGAAAAAATTTTCTTTGCTGACATACATGGGCCGGAAAATGGGTTGGGGTAGTCAAAGTAGTAAAAATTGGGGGTGGGCTTACCGATTTGGGGTGTCGTGACGATTTTAGTGGGTGTAGTCAGGAACAAAAGTCGGCTTCTGATGGATGGGCGGGATCGTTTGGGGGTTGAGCCCAAGTTGGGGGGTGGTGGCCCCGCGGCTCATGTATGCTTGCTGTTGCCTTAGGATGGGCTCCCTGCTCCTTTCAAGTTTACAAGTTTATCAATTGAGGGGCGCGGCCAATTTACTGACTAGCACCCTCTATCCGATCACAACATTGGTGTCAAAATTGTTCACATTACAAAAAGCAAGCAATTAGCAAACACAACAAAAGTTTACATGGAGGCTTTTCCTAGCTCTGCTAGTGTGAGTGTGCTTTAATCAACAAAAAATCAGTCTAGCCCTTTTCTCTAAGTTGTCGTAATTGGCAACGTACGTAAGTGAAAAGCTTGCTTAGCTTGCCAGGGGGCCTTCTTAAGCATCTGCGTCTGGTAGGAGAAACTGAAGACTCAATGAGTTTCTCCCATAAGTCCCTGGCCGACAAGTCCGTGAGGTGCCTAGTGCAGTCGAGCAGATGGACTGAGCCACAGTCAGGACAGGAGTCTGCCACTGTTTGATCCAGACAGGCCTTGTAGCTATTGAGACGGTGGCAAGGGCCAGACCGAAGTAGTGCAAGAGAAGAAGTGAGCGTGACCTTGTTCTCACTTATGAACGGACTGTGATCAACCACCTAGCACAACATTAGGACGCAGAGAGTCAAAGGTTCTGGCTACAATGGCTGCTTGCACCTTTCTCCGAGACTGGGCCACCGAGTCGCCCAAGAGCGGGTAGAGAAGGTGTTGACAAATTTTTCCCTCCGTTCTGGGGTAGTCGAGACTTTTTGGCGGTGCGGCCGGGAGGCCCAAAATCCTGGCCCAGCCCGGCACAGGAAAGCTAGTACTTATCGAAATTTATTTTTAGTGAAGTTGCCAAACAACGATAAGACCGGCTCCGCTCAAACCTTCAGTCGACCCGGAAAACGCAGGTCTCTAGGGGTAGGGCCAGGGTACAGTGGGCAAATATTATAAATTACGTTTGTATATGTATATGTATATATACAAAGCCCAAATTTTCAGATTTGTATATGTATATATACATATACAAAGTGCTAAAATTATTGCATATCGTTTGTATATTGTTTGTATTTTTTCAAAAATCGGTCAAAAACTTTTACGACAGCCGCAACTATAGACACGGATGCGGTACTAATGCTTATTGTTTCACCAACATGACAGTTTCTACAAAGTCAAATTATAAAAGTGGCGATTGAACTTAATAAACAGTTCGCGTTTGGTCATTTTGGCTTTAATTAAGTACCGGCGGCCCCCTTGTAGTGTTCCTGATCAAATTAAAATTAAATAGCGAAATTAAATTGTTTTGGCCAAAATCACCAAGTAAATAGCAGTTTAATAACAAATTAAGAGCCGGTTTTTCTAAGGGTCGACTCTTCCCGGACAAATCTCAACTTTATGTCTCCGATTTGGCTAAAATTTTGTATTTTGGTATAATTTAACCTAAAAAGATGTTTTATCACCTTCCCGGTCGTTTTTGTGAGACTCAATTTTTCGACCGAACCTCAGATCTCGGCTTATAACTCTGGAACCAGTGAACGTATAAACGTGCGGATTGCATATTTATAATTACATGAGCGGTCTCTTTCAAACGATGCCCTACATGACCAAATTCGAGACATAAATTTTTTTTCGAACCCCTTCTGGGCCAAATTTGACCCCCTCAAAGGTATTGACCCCCATTTTTTTATTTCATAAAAATGTAGCGCTATCTATTTACTTTTGATAGCACAAAAAAAATCGAGAAAAAAATACACATCTAATTGAGTTTTTGGGCCTTGAAAGTTGTCAGGTCGAAAATTTGCCCAATAAAAGATTGCCTTGTAAAGAGCATATCTTTATCAATTTTGAACCGAGTTCAGTGATTTTTTGCACACATATTGCACTGTGTCCCTGGCACATACTGCACAAATCTGACCTTGCTGGCTCTTGCTTGGCGCCAGTTCTACGCTTCTTGGTCACATTTCAAGATACATTAGTTTACAAAGCAAATAGAATTTCCTGATAATCTGCAGTATGTTCCTGATAATTCGACAGTTGCGACTTTGTTACTGTGTTTTTTGCCGTCTTTTCACTTGGTACCTACGTACCTACAACTAGACATCTATCTGGCCTGTGTCAAGGTTCGGCAATGACAGAGACAGCATATTTGTGGTGTAAAAGCATACATTGTACATGTAACAGGCATACATGGGCCGGAAAAATGGGTTGGGGGTAGTCAAAATCCGAAAATTTGGGGGTGGGCCTGCCGGTTTGGGGGGGGTCGCGGCGATTTTGGTGGGTGGGGTCAGGAACAAAAGTCTGCTTCAGATGGGTGGGTGGGGTCGTTTGGGGGGGGTAGGCCAGGCCCCCCGGACCCCCCCGCGGCCCATGTATGGTAACAGGGGGTCAGGGGGTCTGCCCCACCCGACTTAGGCCAGCCCCCCAGATGGCCCCCTCCGAAACGATTTTTCCGACCTCCGATTTTTCTGGCAAGTAATTTTTTGAGCAAATTTTTGCTATTTTTTGCAATTTCAGACACAAAAATTGCCAAAATCGCCTGTAAAACAGCACTTTTTAGCTGTATTTCAGCCCAAATTAGCGATTTTTAACCCAAAAATCGCGATTTTTTTCGATTTTTGAGCGTTTTTTAGTGCCCAACCCCCTCCCAAACTTTTGGCACAGACCCCCCCCCCCGGCCAGCGCCAGACCCCCCAGCCCCCTCCCCCTTCGGCTGATGACCTGTTATGTATGATCAAAACTGTATGTATTGATTGACACTCCTGGTCACTGGCCTGGGTATGAACAATAAACTTATAGTTGAATATGTAACTGCTGTACTGAGATCGATTAAAAGTGTTTTTTGTTAGCGGTTTACGCAGTGAATGTCGCTATGTAGCCAAGGAACACAACAGAGTTTATTGCAACACAATACAAGTAGTTTGTTACACAACAACAAGAAAGTATATGTAAAAATGTCACTGCATCTGCTTTCATTTTTGGCCACAAAAGTACAAAACTAAGGCCGGTTTGCCTAAGTGATTTACCTCACATGTAACCCTATTGGGTTATCACTGGCTTGCTCTGGTGTACATGTGCATTGTATAAAGTTGTTATTGTTGTTCTTCTTCAATGCTAGCACCAGCCGAACCAAGCTAATAGACAAGCTACAGGTGCACCAATAATTGACAAACATGGACTAGTAGTCTTGCTTACTGAACATTTTTGGTCTTCAAACAGAGGATAACTGTTGCAGATTTCATAAGTAATAACTGGTTTAGATAACTCCACTGTCAATGGCATAGTATGTGCATATTGTACCTAAAGCCAGGTAATAAATACACAACCAAGTCTTAATTTAGGTTACTCACTTTAAGAGCACTGTGATAGTAAGCACCAGTGGATGATGCTGTGCACTCAACTGCTGCACCTAAAATTTCATTCTAATAGACAAACACAGAAAATACTACAACTGTTACTTCCATCGCAGTCTGGAAAGTTAGCCATGAAATCATTGGCTTTCACGACACGCCAAGCATGAGGAACATGGAGAAAGAACTGTTTTGCCAATTCAAAGTTACCAACCCTTGGCTGCCCATAGGTGTAGAGCGAAATTCTTTGTTGCAATACAGGTATAGTAAATGCTAAGTCAGATTATGCAATAAGTGCTAGAGCACCTCCAAATGAGTGACCAGTGAAAGTTATACTATATAGTGGGAATTCAATTGATGTTTGGTAGAACTGCTTTTTCAGAAGTGGCCATACAGTGTTCAGAGCATGAACAAACAGTTTGTTAACCTTTCCACCAATTCCACGGAATTCCATGCTATGTTGAAAGCGACTGGTTGAGTTTCCAGCATGAAATGCTGCTATAATGCTGCCTTGAACATGATCACTAGCAACAAAGTCAGTGCATGGCTTTCCAGACAACTTGCATGCTTGCTGCATCACTTTAGCTAATTGAATCTGACTATTACTTGTTTCTAAACACTCTCATGGGTTCATGCTGTATGCAGCAGCAACAAACTTTAGCGTGGCTATTGCTCCTCTTTCTAAATACGAACTCATGTAGGTTAATTTTCTTAAGTACAACTTAAGTTATAAATAAGACAGTTGCAGTTTGTTGCTAAGTACAACTTAGCAACAAACTGCAACTGTTCTTACCATTGTATTTATAACTTAAGCTTGTCCCAGGACAGTCATATAGTACTATGCTGTCAGCGAAACAGTGAAACCACAAATATGCTGTCTCTGTCGTTACCGAACCTTGACACAGGCCAGATAGATGTCTAGTTGTAGCTACATAGTAGGCACCAAGTGAAAAGACGGCAAAAAACACAGTAACAAAGTCGCAACTGTCGAATTATCAGGAAGATACGTACTGCAGATTATCAGGAAATTCTATTTGCTTTGTAAACTAATGTATCTTGAAATGTGACCAAGAAGCGTAGAACTGGCGCCAAGCAAGAGCCAGCAAGGTCAGATTTGTGCAGTATGTGCCAGGGACACAGTGCAATATGTGTGCAAAAAATCACTGAACTCAGTTCAAAATTGATAAAGATATGCTCTTTACAAGGCAATCTTTTATTGGGCAAATTTTCGACCTGACAACTTTCAAGGCCCAAAAACTCAATTAGATGTATATTTTTTTCTCGATTTTTTTTGTGCTATCAAAAGTAAATAGATAGCGCTACATTTTTATGAAATAAAAAAATGGGGGTCAATACCTTTGAGGGGGTCAAATTTGGCCCAGAAGGGGTTCGAAAAAAAATTTTTGTCTCGAATTTGGTCATGTAGGGTATCATTTGAAAGAGAACGCTCATGTGATTATAAATATGCAATCCGCACGTTTATATGTTCACAGGTTCCAGAGTTATAAGCCGAGATCTGAGGTTCGGTCGAAAAATTGAGTCTCACAAAAACGACCGGGAAGGTGATAAAACATCTTTTTAGGCTAAATTATACCAAAATACAAAATTTTAGCCAAATCGGAGACATAAAGTTGAGATTTGTCCGGAGGTTAAGGAGCAAAAGTCGATTCCTAGAAAAACCGGCTCTTAAATTTCTCGCCATTACTGTCAAACAAATTTAAATAATATTATATAACAAAGATATCACCTTATTAAATGCTAATTTGTCCATTTGTCGCCATCTAAAGAAAGGTCAACTCATTTTGAACTGACACGACCCAGGTTTTGAGCTGTTTCCTCAGGAATTGAGCATTGATTTTAGCAAATTTATATTTAATTCATATCAGATAAAAAATTTGTATCACATTAAATTTCAGAATTTGGGCACCAAGCAAATTAATAGCAAGTTACTTTCTTCTGAAGGCTGAGCAAGCAATTTAATAGTTATATAGTTTCAAAACAAATTTACTTGGAAACATTACCCCTGCACTATTCCAGCCACTAAAAAGGCCCTTTCTATTCCAGCAGATGTGGCTGGAACAGCCAAAACGTCCAACCCAAATTCGGTAATGTCTCTCAGACAGGTGCCGAGCTTTGACACCCAAAAGTCTATGGTATCATTCCGATCTGACTCTTGTACAAACATAAAAATTGTGTCAAAATATACAAACAGAAATATACAAACCGTTTGTATAATGATGCCGTTTTGTATATGTATAATGTATATTAGCATCCTAGCTTCTTTTGTATATGTATATGTATATGTATATTGTCATCATTTTTAATAATTATACAAACTTTGTATATGTATATTTCAATATACAAACCACTGTAGGCCAGGGGTGCGAGCGGCCAAAGGAAGGGGCACATTCATGTCCATGTACAGTATGCACCAACAACAAGAAAACTACTATTACCGGTCGTTGGCTCGCACAACCACTTCACAGTCGATGTAATCAAGGCCATTCATGTACTCTAAGAATCTTTTAGCAGCAACGTAAACCTTGGCTGTGTCGTCGGTTTGGCCCAAAACGTAGGTGGACGCCACTTTTGTGGCCACGGCCACTCCTTGCTGAAAAGGAATGCAAACGTACAATGTCAACTCGGTAATAATAAGAGCGCCCGTTCAAGAAACCCAAGCCAGTACGTAAGTAGTAATCGAAAAACAAGCCCACACAACAGATGTCACTTGCACAGCGCACAGCAGTAGACTAGAAACAGAACCAACCTTTATTAACTTGACTGGACAGGCCAGAAACACTGTGGGAAGAGTGTTCTCGCGTCCTTTTCCAATGAACGCTGCCATCCTGTCACCCGGTTCGTAATGTTTGTGGAGATCATTAACCTTAACGAAGCAAGACATAAAATTTTAAATCGGCACACTCAAACTAAATCCCACTAATCCCTCTCCACTCAGTCGGATTGAATACCTAAATAAACCTTATATGTCTGTTCTCTCTCATATGAGCACTGGCAATGCGACCGATTTTTGGGGTCACGCGTTTTGCTACATGTACAGTGTACATGGCCTCAACGGGTCTGAAAGACTGCACACCTTACCAAACCAAAGCTTTCTTACCCGTAATCCCCTCCTAGCCATACCCATCTAACCCAGACCAAAAGAACCGGCGTCTCATTACAACAAAACCAAAAGATGTACCACAAAAACTTCGTAAACGCACCACAACCAAAAATGTTTGTGTTAATTTGAAAGCGGATTTAATGTAATAATCAGTAAACAGAAAGAAACAGTCAGGACTAACCTGAAGACAGTCTTCAGCATTGGTAAACTCAAAAACGGAAGGGCCGTCAATTTCAAACTGCACCCAGCGCTTGTGAACCTGTGTCACTGTACCATACACAGGTCCCGGTCCCCGCATGTTATTCTTCCTTTCTCCGCCCAGAAGACAAGACAGGTTGCAGTTGCACACGCCTCTCAATTATTTCTGCACGTACATGCATGCAGAACCTCTAAATGTCGTAGCAATAACCAGCATGCATCCAGACGGCCACCAAAAGTGAGGTTAGCTACGAGCCAAAACGCAAAAAAGACTGGGTATTTGCACAACGAGGGCGCTACATTGCATGTACGTATGCACTGTATGTCAGAAAGCGCTAAGTCCAAAACTGTCAATTTGGGAAACAAAAAGTAATTGAAACTTTCAAATCCAAACAATTCAACAGAAATTTTATAGCGTGCTGTCTGCCAATGCGCTATTGTTACTGTTACCAAATGGCGAATATTCTTTAAATATTTTTAACGCTACGCAAGCCATACAGGTAATCACAAGCAAATCTTCCGAGCAAAGGAGCAATGCTGGTCGAAGGCAGACATGGGCAAAGGGGGGCAGGAATTTTTTGGCTCATAATGCAGTTTGGAAGCTGTAATGGCGGGGCCTTTGCTGTGCACGACTATCCAATTCTCAGAGTTCCTACTCCAACCCCAACGCCACCTCTGCTGTAGGGATGCGCTCGGGCCGAAATTTTCGGCCCGGCCCGGCCCGTTTTCCAAATTTTGCGGCCCGGCCCGGCCCATTTTTAAAAAAGTTGCCAGAATTCCCCCCAGGGCTGTTGTTGGGTCGGTTTTTTTCGTTTTTTTTTTAGTTTTTTTCCTAGGGGCTTGGAAAAAACTTAAATGCTGAAAAAACTCAAGCAAGTTTTAAAGGAAATAGGCACAATAACTGATTATATTCGCTTCAAATGCTTTGAATTTACGTTAATAGAAGTCTTACAAGCATTTTCCTGGCATAACTTAGCTGTTTTTGGCAAAAAACGCTGGTACCATTTCAAGCAACTTTTATTATTGTATTTTTTTTGTTTTAAAATCAAATTACTACTCTAAAAGGTGAAATTAGTGCATTTCCTAATAAAACTCACAACATTTCGTTGAATGCAGCAATAAAAATTATAAAAACGCATTTAGCGGGCGCATTATTGCCGATTAACACAACGGTTGTTAGCGCTTATATTCAGCGTACATAGTTTTGAATTTGTGCAACCTTTCAAAATTTTCGGGCCACTATGCCAAACTGGTCGGCCCGGCCCGGCCCGGCGGGCCGAAAAACGTGCCCGGCCCGGCCCGCGCGCATCTCTACTCTGCTGTCTCTCCCACCGCCCAAACTCCTGCTGCGCCACAAGGACTTCTGCGTCCTCCAATTAAATGCCACTGGCCTTTGAACTAAGGCAATTGAGCTAGCGGCCTTCCTGCACTCTTACTCACTTACTCAAGAGGATATAGCCTTGCTCCAAGAAACAAGGCTTACTACCTCAATCAAGTTCCCTTCATTTTGTGCTTTTGCAGTGGAACGAGTGGACGCACTACAAGGCAAGGGACGGTGGTCTCGCTATTCTGGTTCATGATTCTGTCCAGTACCCTCCCATCAGTGCAGTGCGGCGCATCGCTGAGGGTATTGAGACCCAGGCGATCGCGCATCGCTGAGGGTACTGAGACCCAGGCGATCAAGGTATCTATAAGCCGCGGCCCTCTGGTGCTGCAGCAGACGATATACAGTACCATCATCAGTTTAGACCCCACTCTTGACCGTGCAGCCGAGCGACTAAGCCGCCACCTACCGCAGTTAGAAGACTGGATTTTGGAAAATGGGCTGCAAGTCTCGGCTCAGAAATCCCAAGGCCTGTTGTTCACAGTCTTCACTGGAGAGTGTAGAATTATGTTGAATCTGTCCTGTAGAGGTACCCCCATAGGACATGTATGCCTCCAGCTGAAAAAGCGAACCCCCCTCACTACCTCCGTGAGATTTTAGGATACTTGACCCAGATACTTGTTATTAGGGTGGTGCATACATGTAACAGGTCCCGGCAGACCCCGGGGGGAGGGAGGTGAGGGGTCGAGCGGGTGTTTCGCCTAGAGGGGGGTGCCAAATTTCAAAAAAGCTCCAAAACGCCTGGAAATGGAGGGGGTTTTTCCGTCAGGTGAGGGGTCGAGCGGGTCTTTCGCCCAGAGGGAGGTGCAAAATTTCAAAAAAGCCTGGAAATGTGTTTTTAGCACGTTTTTCAATTTTTGAGCGTTTTTTAGTTCCCAGCCCCTCAAATTTGGGCGCAAACCCTCGGCCGGCGTCAGACCCCCAACCCCCTTCGGCGGTTGACCTGTTACATGTATGGTCGGGGGTGCCTAAACTACTTTCGGCGTGGGTGTGAGGGGTTTGGCGTTCCTAGCTAGGGGTAAACCCCCAAACCCCCTAGTACATGTATCCGATCCGATCCGATCTGGCGGGGGGGTCGTACAATGTACGGCCCTACGATCAGACCTGCACGGTCCATTTCGTTACCCCTTATATCGTCATCTCGGACGTTTGCCCTTCTTTCACTGCCAAGCCACTCAAGCCATGCTGTTGGGCGCCAGGTACTAAGAGAGTGCCTGGCGTGGTGACGTCATGGTGCCGACAGCTCCCAACGGCCGCCCGGCCAAGTGGCCAAACCGGTATTGGCCTTATTGCTGGTTTCTCAGACGGCTCCTGACGTCGTTGATCTTCCCTCCAACGCGGCATGCTTTTAGGAGCGGCTTTCGGTGCAACGGCAGATCCAGTTGGTTCCCATTTTACCTACTCACTGTAACCAGTTTTCGGTGGCCTGGGTGGAGCGTTGTGCCGACGACCAACTCTTTGCAGCAAGAAACTTGCCACGCCGAGAGGATGAACCACTACAACCACTAGGGATGCAGCGGCCGCCGTGACTCAGAGGCAGCGAGCTACCCACTGAGCCACTGACGCGGCCTAGTACATGTATTGGGTGGTGCAGTTATCGAGATTCTGACTACAATTATTTCTCCACCAACAAATTTTTGACGAAGCGCTTTCTATCATACCTCGATAGCAGTGTCTAGCTAAGCTAGCCAAGTAGGGCCCGACCGGATATACGGATCCGATCCGGATACTGGGGTAACGGGGATTAATCACACTGATTCAAAATTGGAGGGATCGGGAAGCTCCTCGGGTAACTGCGCATGTACTTTATTGCAGCGCAATCTGATTTTTGAGCGGGATATTCAATCTGTCTTTGGGAAAATTAGCTGACCCCGGTGATTCCTTACGTCTACGGCAACATAATAACGGGAAGAAAGGTAAAAAAGCTGGCATATGCAAGCATGTGGCATGTGTACATACATGGCCAAGCTCGTGTGCTGCGTTCAAAATGTAAAGTTTAAGAAATGCAAAAATCTGATGCACTTCACAGATATCTTGCAATCTTGCCTTGCAATTGGACACTTCTTTTAGTTATTGTGATGATTGAAGATCTTAGACGAAATATGGAATGAATTGCCGTTGTAGAAAATCACTAAACATTTTGTTAACGTCATGCTTGCTCAAAAATCAGGTTGCGCTGCAATAAAGCGCGTGCACAATTACCGGACAGGTCGGGAAAATGTCGTGCAGCGCATACACACTTGGCCGGTCGCTGAGTGGCACATTCTTGCACTCTTTTATGCATTCCTGATGATACTGATATCGATGCAAACATACAGTACATGGGCCGGAAAAATGGGTTGGGGGTAGTCAAAATCCGAAAATTTGAGGGTGGGCCTGCCGGTTTGGGGGGGGTCGCGGCGATTTTGGTGGGTGCAAATGCTATAAGAGTGAGTATTTAGAAGAACTAATGCTTTGTAAGCCCACTTTTTTGTTTATTACATAATTTTATCCAGAAAAGCTTTAATTTCTTTCTACCGGATATTGAGTGTGATGCGATCCGGTTGAAAATTTTGATCCGGTCGGGCCATATGTCTTACGGGCAGACCGTGCACCAATTGGTGCACGCGACAATTTTTCATCACGCATTTGCCGATCAGCTTCGCACGGGTTCATCACGCAAACCTGATCAGCTTCGCAAAATTTAAACCTCGATCAGCTTCGCATTTGCGTTATGCGGCCAGCGCAGCCATAACTCATTTTCATCACGCATTTTGTGTCGGCTGTATGCTACAGCGTTGCGCATTAGCTGGAATTTAAAGTGGCCGCCTGTAAAAAAGTGCGTGATGACTCTTTCCATCACGCAGCGTTTTCATCGGACAAATTTAATCAGCTTCGCACGGGTTCATCACGCATTTTCCAGGCCAAAAATTCAAATTGGCTCATCGGACATTTGACGGCCCTGCGCGAGAGGGATATAGCCAAAAACTCCCATCCCAACTGAGGTAAAAGAGAAGAGATGCGACAAAAGAAACAAAGGAAAGGAAATGTATGCAATCTGACACAACAGAAAATGCAAACGTGCAAACAAGAAAGCAAGTATTTATAGCTTTACTCTAATAGCTAGGACAGAGTGTATGCATAACAACTTAACAACCAAGCAAACAATCAGCTTACACTTGCTACACACATACATGGGCCGCGGGGGGTGTGGGGGTGGTATACCCCTCCCCTCGCTGGTCAATACCACCTCCTCGGCCGGCCATACCCCCTCCCCGACCCTCCCTCCCGAAAGGAGAAAATTTTCGCTTATTTAAGACAAAATAGGCGTTTTTTGGCCTTTTTTTCGGGGACCCTCCCCCGAGGTCTCCATACCACCCCTCCGGATTTTTCCGGCCCATGTATGGCTACACATGCCACATACTATTGTATTCGGATGGTTGAAGAAACGATGACATTCTGAACAAAACAACACTTACACTGTACAGTATGTACATAACCGAGACCAGACACAAAAGTTGGCACCACACCGCACCAACTTCCGACTCTTCTTATTCCTCCTCCTCCTTCTTGTCGTCTATAAAAGCATCAATATTGACATACATCGGCCGGGGGTGAGGGAGGTTTACCCCCTCCCGAAGGGAAAATTTTCCGTTTATTTAAGCCAAAATAGCCGTTTTTTTACTTTTTTTTCGGGACCCCCTGAGATCTCCAGACCCCGGTCCAGATTTTTCCGGGGCATGTATGAATATTGGCCTATGTGACCCTGCAGATGAAGCATTTCTAATCATCACTGAAATTTGAGCCACATTTTAGCATCAGTTAAGCTCGTCTCCTCGTATGCCCAGATACTCACGCACATTACGTACGTGGGAGAAAAACGAGTGTGGTCGGAGTCAAACAAAATCCAGTTAGTTCGCTCTGGGGACAACCGACCTACGTAAGAGGTTGCGTGCGTCCAATTTTTGTTAGAGTGGGTGGGTCTGTTAATCAGGAAGAAAAGCCTCTTTTAGGTGAGTGGGAAAACTTTTAGGTGAGTGGGAAAAGTAGGTGTGTGGAGTAGACAAACACCCCAGGTGTGGGTCCAGGAACATAAGCAGACATGGGCAAAGGGGGGGTTGAGGGGGTTGGCCCCCCATCAGGCTCTGATCTACCCCCCATCAGCCGGCCGCTACCCCCCATCAGGAATTTTTGGGAAGAATTTTGTATAGAAAATTATGATAAAAATATGCCTGGAATAGGCTAAATAAGCTCAGAATAGCTAATTTTAACTTATTTTAATGAAAAATAAGCCAAAAACCCTGATTTTCGCCAAAAATCGGACTTTTTGGCTTACCACCCCCTCAGCCGCTCCTACCCCCCATCAGCCCCCCCCCTCAGGAATTGAAAATTCTACCCCCCCCATCAGCCGAAATGCTAGCCCATGTCTGAACATAAGCCTGCATACTTCTATGGAGTGACGCCTAAAATTTCCACTGACTAGACAACATTCCCTGACTTCTCCTTGGTCTCCTGACATTTTAATCAACCTTACATTCCCCTGACCTGCACGAATCGTGTAATGCAGGTTGCGCACGATGACTGAAGTAAGCGTCGACCTCAAGAAAGACCCGGATGAACCGGACTGGCTTAGTTTTGCATTTCAATTAGGGAATAATATTGCATGCAGAGTCAAAACAAATATTAGGTACGTACCAGTAGCAGCCGTCTCAGTCGGTTGGTAGAACTGAGTCAAGTGCTGACGCAGATCGGCCGTTTCCTTCTTTTCGGACTCATTCAGGAAGGCGTCCAACCACGAATCGTCATCGGTGACATCGGACTGAAGATGAAACGGCTGATCTAAGAAGACGCTGGCACAGTCGTTGAACGCCAGCAAACTCAGTCGACGCACTCGTTTGTGTTTGGCAGTCGGCGTGGCAAACTTGCAGATCTGCAACAAATCTGATTCACCAACGGTTAGCACAAGCTCACAAGGTCATTGTTGTGTCATTGTATTGTTGTGCTTTGCAAGTAAACCTTGTTTCTGTTTTCGCATATAAATGGGTAAATGAGATCTGCAGTTGCACCAAAAGCCGCTAAGCATGCTTGCAATGGAGGAGGAAACCACACAAGGACGACATCAAAAAGTGTCTGAAAAACCAACAAAGTCGACACAGGGAACTCTCTTGGCAACTAGAACGGCCACCGGGAGCTGACAGCACCATGACGTCAAAGACCACATTTTAGTTGCTTTGCTGGAAACCCAGGCATGCTTGACTATTGGCTAGGCAGTGAGAGACGGCCGATGCCTACACTCAGATTCGAAAACTGGGTGCGAAACGGTCTTCACACAAGACCTGATCGCACAAGTGCGCCATACATACAATCGCAAGTTCGGTCTTGACCCATGGCTTCCCCCAAATTACCGAATTATACTGCTACCGCAACAGACAACTAGCCACTAGCAGTTAGACTAGAAAGTCTGTTTCCCCAATATTTTCTGGACATGAAGTTGTTGTCAGATATAATTTTATTCAAAGCGGCCAAGTAAAAAATCAGCTGATTGTAAAAAGATTAGCTAGCCAGTAAAAATGGTAGCTACTGAAGAGTTTGAGTGTATTCTTCTTCTTTTATTCAGCGAATTGCCTTGGCAATACAGCGTCCTCAGGAGGACATACGAAGTACGCCAATAACAGTGTATTCGTCTCTACATTCCGCTGTCCTTTGGTAACGAGCGCACTACGTTTTCGGCTATCATCGACACTGGGGCACAGGTCAACACCATTAGTTCTCCAGTTGCTGATTACACGAAGGCTCACTGGTTGCGTCATATTCCCCAAAGTCGCACTTTTTGGTCTGTGTTTGGAGACTCCCGCTTATGCGATGTTGTGGTCTACCGATAGTCACCACTGCACTTGCATGTCTTTCGTGGTGAACCTAGCGGCCAAGGCATCTGACCCAGTTCTGCTTACTCCTGAAAGCGCGGCTCGTCTGGGTTTCCGTGTTGCAATTTTCCGAGGCAATCAAGCACTCGATGTTCCTTCTTTGGCCGAGAGCCATCTTCCGAGCGTCCTGTTGGTATTGTGCACAAAGCACCTTCTCAATGCGCACTTATTGGGGCACACGTGGACGATCCCATCGATGTGACCTCTGCCGACACTACAGATTCGGCTGTATTCATAATCTCCAGGACATCCAGTATGGCTCCGTTGTTGATTCTTTGTTCGTGCATTCAGTTATGGATGATCCTGTATTTTTTAGGTGGCTAGAAGAGAGGAAAGAGAAAGATAAAGAGGAGGAAGAAGTAGAGAAGGAAGATGGAAGAGAAAGAGAAGAAAGAGGAAGGATGTTTAGAGGAATAAGGGTTAAAAAGATAAAGTGAAGCAATGGAGTGAAGAGAGTGATGAGGAGGAGGAAGAGGAATGATGGTAAGGAAGAGAATAAAGGTGAGAAAAAGAGCGATGAGAAGTGAGGTGATGAAAGGAAAGAGGATGAGGAAAGGAAAGATGATGAAAAGGGTAGCGCGAAGGAAGAGAAAGAAATCGAAGAAGAGAAGGAGAGTTGAGAGAAGAAGAAGAAAGAGAAGAAGACAGAGGAAAAGAATGATAGTTCGTTTGAGTTTGCTGCCCAAGAGATGTAATTCCGTTTCCCAATGACAAGTCAACAGATGCAAGCGAAGGCACAGAAAGGCCTCAACATCGCCCGCAAGAGATCGAGTCAGCATGGTGTTAGTGCAGAGCAGCTTACTGGAGATGCCGAGTCAACAGAGACAGAGCAGTTCTCACGTTCGTTCGTGTTCCCGGCCGTCAGGCACGGAAGAGGCCCAGTCGACGTCCATGAGGGGGAGTGATGAAGAGTTTGAGTGTTTTGTGCGATTGTTTGAGTGTATTCATGTTGTAGTAGTCTATAACGTGACACCCTGAACCCCATGAACGTTGTCGTGCAAAATCTACCTATAAACGACAACGTTCACAGGGTTCAGCGCGTCACGTTATATACTACTCGGGATTGGTGACAACCGACTGACTGAACGTCGTCGTTTACAGATAGATTTTACAACGTTTATGGGGTTCGCGGTGTTATGTTATGAGAACCGAGCGATTGGGAGGACAGCAGTTTATCCGACTGAATCCGTATCGCATGCATAAAAGTTTTCAGCTTTTCTAGGTCAATTTCACCGCCGACGGGACGGCCGGCCGACGACGGTGGGGAGCTCGTTTTACCAAACTGACGCAACTTGAATATTCTCACCCTCCCCCCAGTTTTTCTCCACGTACGTACAATGTACATGACAGCAGTCGGAGGGCCAGCACAGACAGCGGATAGTTTAAAAATTCAGCCACCCGCCGACTCAGTTTTTCTGCTGCGGCCGGCCCACAGACTGGTTTTTTCTGCTGCGTCCGCCAGTGTAATAGGCCTCTATAGGCAGGCGGGTAGATGGCGATTGAGATAAGCTTTTCGGGCGCTGCAATTCTGCCCCGACCGACCGATGCAATGTGTGTCCGTGGGCAGGCAGGCGGTCAGTCGCTCGTGTACGTACGGCCAACGAACGCCGCCTCATTTCTCTATTAGAAAACCCGTCTATCAGCGGCTATCTTTCCTCATGCGCGTCCGCATATTTGCATACGAGCCATAACTGCAACACTTTTTCCTATCGACGTCTAAACCTTTCCCTGACGTCGTAGACACTACTGCTAACTCGACATCCGATTTATTCTGAGGTATGGTGGGCTCGTTGATTTTGCTCATCTTGTTTTCGAGTGTGCTGAGCGACAATTGTCGCTTGAATCTTCTGAGGTAGCGTTGTCGAAATTTCTGTTAGCCTTTAATCTTTTTGTTTGTAGAGAGTGCATGCAAACAGGGTGCAATGGTTTTATTGTTCTGTTACTTTTCAGATCCGAGATGGTATGCCGTGGCATGCCCGATCAATCCAAGGTTGGGGACAAGATTGGGAAGTCCCTCCGGGTTGTCTCTGGAAGTGAGCATTGCCCTACGATGGGCATGGGCTCGATCGAAAAGTTGAGAGGCCAACTAGAAAGACTAGGACGTAAGTTTGTTGCTTTTTGACAATTCTAGCTGAGAGATTGCAACAGCAGCAGTAAATTATTGTGGTTCAATTTATAGACCGACCTTCCATCTCGCTGATAGGTTGTAGTTGTGACTGCAGTTGTGTTGCTGTAGTTGTGTTGCCTGCATGCAGCCTTTTCAAAACTATTGAGTCATGTGTACACACGGGTCAATATTCGTTTGCTTCAGGATCGGATGGACAAAGAGATGGATCAGTTATGACTGAGCGCAGTCAGGCAAAACGAGTCGGCCGCCGCCCTGAACTCGACAGACTCGGCCGTCGCGCAGAACGACCTCCTACCAAACTGATGAAGGCTGCGCAAAGGAAACGCGAAATGTTAAATAAATTCCCACCATTTAAGGTATGTTTTGTCCAGAAAATTCAGTGTATGAAACAAGCCTCTCAAATATTAAATTGTAGCTGGGACCTGTTAAGCCTCCGGTTAAAACCAAAACTATAATAATCGACTCTGATGACACCGAATCGACTGTTCAGAAGGTAATCTACTTGTCAAAAACATTGGGAATTGGGAATACCTATTATGTTAAAGCCGAAAAGAAAGATCCCTGCTGCGAACAAAGATGTAGATGTGGTTCCGAAAAAAACTAGACCGATGCCACTGTGTCAGGACCATGCTGAGAAACGAACCGCCGATCTGGTACACCAACAACTACGACCCAAATGTGTTTTTACTAATCAGCATACATGTACTAGGGGGGGGTTGGGGGGGGTTACCCCCCCTGCTGGAAAGGCCAACCCCCCCCTCACCCCCCCCCCCCCCCGAGACAGGTTAAGGGACCCCTCCCCCCGACCAAAAAATACAAGTCGTGGTAGTGGCTCCAGTATTAACAAACTGGGTCAGAAATAACTAATTTTTGGCCTAAAATTCACTTGAAAAGCCTTTGGAAACCGAATTTGGCGTTTCCACTGCTGATATTGAAGAAAAATCGGTGTTTTTGGAAGCTCTTTTTGTCATTTTTTGCTTGTTTTTAGCTTTAAAACGCTATTTGGCAGCTTAAAATAGCGATTTTTAGCGTCCTTTTTGAAAAAAAACGTGCTAAAAACGCATTTCTAGGCGTTTTGGAGCTTTTTGAAATTTGGGACCCCCCACCTGGGCGAAACCCCCCTCGACCCCCCACCTGAGGAAACCCCCCCCCCTACCCCCTTCCCCCCAGGTCGGCCCGGAGCTGTTACATGTATGCTAATCAGTCATTGTAGCTGAAGCAAAATCGACAGTTGGCGCCACCGATTTCTCCGACACTCCCACAGCTAGCCCGACAACGACCACCACAGACCACACCAGCTGTTCTACCAGCGAACGGTAAGTACAGTAAGCAATGAAAATCCGGGTACAACAAATTATTAACTACTGCTGTACGTACTGTAGGTGACAAGAGAACTGAGCAGAAAATGTCAACCAGATCCCGTGTTCAATCGTCTCCCTCTTCGGACGCTAAGCTGCACAAAACCGTGGGTGGACAAAAAGACATCAGTGAACAAAGTGAAAAAAACCAATGTACACCCATTTGGCCGAAACATTGTTCGATCTTCTGTTGCGGTTGACGGTGGCGTTGAATCAGGACCCGGAAGCCGAAGTACTCCGATACCTCTGTCGCAAGGCCGTGGTCCTGGCCAAGGACATCAATGCCGACCTCTTCTCCGTGGACTGGTTTTCGTCGCACGATCAGATCAGCGGACTTTTTTATTATTTTCGTAAAAAGATTAGGTTGAACAAACAGTGTTGCTCCCAGTAATTTACTGAGTAAAAGTTACTTTGCTTTGTGTGGTTGTGCTGCGTGCGTGTGTTGTGTTTGACTAGTCACCTACCATAAACTCTTTCACTACGTAATGTCTGTAATTTAGCAATACGTAAGCTATCTATACCAGTACCTGTAGCTAAAAGCTGTACGGCACGCTTGGCTTGAATGCGAGGCAAAAAATAGCTCAACATATACATATGCTACAACACTGTTGTTAGGGTCAAAAATTAAAAAAAGACTTTTTAAAAAAAGCTTTTTTTTTGAAAAATCAACATGCAAATTAATGGAAAAAGTGGGAAAATTCACGTACATACATGCAATTTTTTGTAAATTCTTTGGAAGCAGCCAACATTTTATCCAGAAACCTGCATAATACTTCTTTTGCATTGAGCCTAACAGCAACAGCAACTGTTTACAAAAATAAATTCCTACATGTGGGTGTACGTAAATTATCTGAGAAAAGAACTTATTTAAACAATTTTAGCCAAAATCGATTTATTGGCGTACTGACCTACCTTTCGCAACTTGACGACCAGAGAGGGAAAGAGAAGCAGACAGATGCGCGGGGCTGCACAGTTGACCAATGCACATCGCAGTTCCTGCAACTCTTCCTCTGCGGCGTCCAAATCTATCTTTCCAACCGTTAGTGCCTTGGTCAGAGTCTCCTCGATCAGTTTGAAACGGATGAACTGAAATAAAACCGAAACCTTTCTACAACCAATCGTAATAGCACTGCTGCTGCAGTGGTCTCAGATCTGCTGTGCCCTGAACTGCGTCAGCTAACATGCACGGAGTAACCTTAACTCACGACGCAATACACACCTGCAATTCGATGTACTTCTGTTTCTTTTCTTCACTGGTCATCCTGCTCGGACACAGCAGCAAAAAGAACTGATAGTGAAATCCCCTTAAAATCCATATAAGCACGCAACAACGTAACAACATGAGTGCAGGAGCGTACCCAGGGATGAAGGGTTGGTACATCCCATACAACATGTAACAGGTCCGTGCCAAACGCACGAAATGCACGAGTTTGTGCGCTCTAATGTGTTTTTACTGTCTGAATACTGACCATTCGATCAAAAATTGGGCACTTTTATGCCTATAGGGGTACTTTTATGTTTTTAAAACAGGCCCTCCGGAGCGTGCTTATACTGATGCATCCACTAGGGGTGTTTTTATATTTGGAAAACAGGCCCCCGGGGCGTGCCCTATGCTAATGTCGCCATCATTAGATTAGACTCGTCGTCAAGCCAATGGCTTTCAGATGATATATGACATGACGATTTTGGACTATTTTGAAATTTTGGAATTTTGACAAAAGAATAATCGATATTCGATTCGATATCTGGCTTAACTGACTTTTAGGGGTCCCTAATGAGGGCGTATATCTCAGGATCTAAGCAGAGCACATTAATGAAAATTTCAGCAATCTTTTAAGAATTTATTGATCTTTCATTTAAAAAAGATTCATTCAAATCCGTTGAGATTTGCCTTAACAACTGACTTTTAGGGGTCCCTATACGTACCTATATTAATTAATCACTTTCTTGCTTAGGCTTAGGCTGAGGCTTAGGCTTAGGCTCAGGCTTAGGTTTAGGCTTAGGCTTAGGCTTAGGAGTCAACTGAATACGGTAGATAAAATTGAAATTTTTGTTAGGGACCCCTAATAGTCAGTTTTTCCACCGCTGTAGCAACTGCAAATCTCAACGGATTTGAGTGAATCCTTTTTTAAATGAAAGATCAATAAATTCTTAAAAGATTGCTGAAATTTTCATTACTGTGCTCTGCTTAGATCCTGAGATATACGCCCTCATTAGGGACCCCTAAAAGTCAGTTTTGCCCGATTATCTATCGATAAAACTTGCTAATTATGATCATTAAAAACATTAATTTCTGTTGTCTGAGATGGGTTCCTTTCTTCCTGATTCCCCCCAGGTATACACCTGTGATTAGAGATGCAACCGTAAAGAAAAATACCGGATACCGGATAGTGCTTCGGGTCTGAAAAATACCGGATTATCCGGTATTATCCGGTATTTTAACCGGATAATGCGTAGAAAATACCGGATAGCGGATACCGGATAGTGTTTGTGAGCT
The DNA here is from genome assembly GCA_030248155.1 of Sabatieria punctata. Lineage (NCBI taxonomy): Eukaryota > Metazoa > Nematoda > Chromadorea > Araeolaimida > Comesomatidae > Sabatieria > Sabatieria punctata. Next base: position 60,031 of record JASANB010005518.1, read on the forward strand.
AAAAAATACCGGATTATCCGGTATATACCGGATAATACCGAATTACGGTTGCATCTCTACCTGTGATGAGATTATCCCTTGTTTCTTTCCAGCCCAAACTTTGACTGAGGTATTTTTGGTTGGGTCTGAAAAGAGCAAAGGGTAAAGACTCATCGATCTTGCCAAGAAAACGACTATATTCGTATCAAGCTTCTTACCTTCGTGCACTTGACTAGGGATGCAAATGGTATAAAAAATACCAAATACCAAATACCAAATACTAGATGGTATTTTCTATACCAAATAATACCAAATAATTCCAAATAGTTGATAAACAGGTCGCTAGCTGTTTGTAATGAGCGCAAAATCATGCTTTTTGTTTTTTTCAGCAAAAATGTATAAGTTTTGCCTCAGTGGAAGAGTTTTTGTTGCATCTAAGTAAAAGAAATCTAGTCATGCCGAGAAAGAAAACGAGCAGAATTTGATGGTTTTTCACTGACTGGGGAAATGGGCAAGCACGTTGTGACGCTTGCGGTCTAGGCTCGGTCTCGACAAAGGGGCCGTCCATAAACGACGTCGTTCCAAAATCCCGATTTTTCGGACCCCACTTCTCCCAAAATCGCCTTGCGTCGTTTCATGGGGGCCCCCTCCCACTTTTTGAGAATTTTCCATGAATGGTTGTTATAAGCTAAACTGGTCAGAATTCTTTGTTGTTTTGTTGCTCAGAAACGGTAAAGAGACGTGTTGTTCTGCGTATCTGCATTGCTAAACTTTTAGTAAATTACAAATAAAGAGAAAACTCTGAACAGAAGAGCTCTGACATGGTATACAGTCGCAAAATATGCAGAATTTATCGCTTAAAAGCTAACTGTTTAGTTATTTAAACTATTTGGTATTATTTGGTATAAAAAAATACCAAATACCAAATAATACCAAATACCTAGAAAATACCAAATAATACCGAATAATACCAAATAATACCGGATACCATTTGCATCCCTACACTTGACCCGTACAAACTAAAAAAAAGCCAAACAAAGATTCTTGAAAAAGCACGGACGACTAAAAACTACTGGACAGGAAGCGACCCCAAAGCCTGTTTCCACAGTAGGCCTACCTTCAAAAGGCCGTATCTTTGGAACCGTTCGACCTATAAACAATATAAATACATCTTTAGAATCGCCAACGCGTGAGGAATCCAATTCCGTGATCAAATCGCTTCCATAGTGACCATATAAAAAGTTCATTTTTTTCCATGGCGCAAATTAGGATTACCAAGCAACGTTGCACAGATTAGAATGCAAATTCAATCAGAGCTCAACCCCTCTACAACTTTGGTCATGAAGCCCAAAGCGCTCCGACGCATCCGTAAGAAGTTATTCGCAAAAACTATAAATTCATTGAACTTGGAAACGGGCTGTAGTAATCCTGATGTTATCGATTTTTCGCGTGTCTGCTGCAGCGCGTTTGGTCAGTGTTCGCGTGTGTGAGTGCGTGTGCGGGTGTTAGCGTACGCCAAGCTGTTGTTGATCTGTTGGTTGTTGTCCGCACCCCCTACCCATGCACGCCCCTCCGTACTTATGCCTACCTATCTGCTAGTTTGTTTCTTACTTATTGATATTTGCTTCCTAATTGCTTTATTTGCTACTAGTGTCCTAACCCCACTCAGTTTAGTTGGTTCCATGCTGGGTTTAGACAGAAGAACCGGCAGAAGAGGAAGAAACGTTGTGATTTTTGTGATGATGATGAAGTGTAGAAAAGTAGGTATTATTAATAAACAGTACACCTAATAGGAATCACTTGATGCATCGCATCTCCTTGTTCAGTCATTTACAATGTGAAAAACGGCTCTTATTTTCAGAATCAGCGTGAAAAACTGCTTTAGGTGAAGCAAATTGCATGGGTCTGTATCCTACAATTGTCTGAACTGAGTCACCTTTCAAACTGCTATGGTATGCAAACTTCAGACATTTTCTTCACAAATCATTAAAATGGCCATATTTTCCGAAATCGGCATCGCAGAGAGACAATATAATGAAAGAAATGGGAGGTTTTATCCACTAGTAAAACACAACACGCACACACAACACAATCACACTAAGCAACTACACAATGCAAACACACACAGAGACTCACACAAACACAATCGCTTCATCACTCTCCCTCACAGATGTCGACCGGCAAACGATTACTGCTATCTCCTCTTCCTCTTCAACCTTCTTTTCCTCTCTCATCCTTCTCACTCTCTTTACCTTTCTCCTAGCCATTTCAAAGAACACAGGACCACCCACAACTGAATGCATTTGCAAAGAATCACCAACGGAACCACACTGGATGTCCTGGAGAGTACTCACAAACAAAGCCGAATCTTCTGCCGGCAAATCAAAAATATCTTCAACCGAAACCATATCTTTGCCTGAACTGGAATGCCCACTGAACGGAGGATCGACCGTTAAGGTGGGTTCACATAGTCGGTCGGCGTCGGCAGATCGGCAACTCGGGAAATCGACCCCAATTTGAGTACACACATAAGCATGCAGCAGTTCACATAGTCTGTAGTGCGTCTCGAGCCGCTCCAGACGGCTAAAGACTTGCCGATGATTTGGCCAAATCCCAAATCGCCACGACGCGATTTACAACCTTTTATGGCCGCCAAGCGTTCCCGACCAATTAAACAGTGCGCTGAGCATGCGGCCGGTTCACATAGGCGCGGTCGGTCGGGGATGGACAGGCGCTAATCACACAGCGGCACTGGCCGGCCAGAACACTTGAACAGCTGAAAATGGTAGAGGGAAGTAGGGGTTTTTTGCTGAAAAGTAGGGGGATTGGGTTCCGAAAACCTGGCAACCCTGGCGCTCTCTGTGAAATCGAGAGGCGAAAATCGAGTTGTCACCCTCTGAGCCAAAAGCACCGAAATCAAACTTGGGATTTTCCATTCAGAAAAATTTTGCAAAGATGTCTCCGTAGATAAATACACAACACTGCCTCAGCTTTACGCCTGCGTTAGAGCTCATAGAACGGCCCATTCTGTCACCGGTACAGCGCAAATGACTCAAATGCCTGTGCTCACTAGACTTTTGGGGCGTCAAAATACCGTAATTATCAGGTAGGCCGGCCGGTTCCAGATGCCGACAAGAGACTATGTGAATTGCGTTTTAACCCAGTTTTTCTCCACCGCTATACCGACGCTCGGCCCCGATATTTTGCCGATGGCGTTGCCGACGCCGACCGACTATGTGAACCCACCTTTAACCCAGTGAAGGGAGTGTCTAACGAGCCGACTTGGACATCCAGAGAACCAGAGCACGAATCGAGAGCCTCTTCTTCATCATTCACTTCCAAAAGAACAGGACCATCCATAACTGAATCGAGAGCCTCTAATGGAACCGAATCATCCTGATGAGTACTCAGAAACGAAGCTGAACACAGAGGTGCAGCAGGGGTCGCATCGATGGGATCGTCCACGTGTGCCCCAATAAGCGCGCCTTTAACCGAAACAATCTCTTTCTCTTCCTTCTCCTTATCACCTTTCTCCTCCCTATTCCTCTCTTCATCCTTCTCATTTTTCTTCACTTCATCCTTGTCCTGCTCATCCACACTTTTCTCGTTACTTTCGCCTTCTCCTTGTCTTTCTCCTCGACTTCCTTCACTACTTCTTACACCTTTGACGGGAGTTTTGCTGAACTGAGACTGGTATCTGTCAAGCACACGGTTAAGACGTTTGTTGAAATCGATCCACCACTCTCTGTCACGCTGACGTTGTTCGAGCTGCCATCGCCGATACTGCTCGCGATCATGCTGGTTTTGTTCCCGTAGAAGTCGGAGGCAGTCACGAACTGTAGTGGACGACATGTGAGCATCAACTGGGGGCCACGTCTGTGCCTGATGATCACGAAACCAAAGAATGCTTGTACTTGTCGGGAGCGAAGGCAGTAGAACTTGAATGAAGGCAGGCTGACAGGCTCCCGGGTCTGTTCGGCACCAAATGAAAGAAATGGGAGGTTTTATCCACTAGTAAAACACAACACGCACACACAACACAATCACACTAAGCAACTACACAATGCAAACACACACAGAGACTCACACAAACACAATCGCTTCATCAGTTATTTTCAGAATAACTGCATAAGAAAAATAGCTTTTCAGCACGCTTTTTTACTCATGCTAATCGTTGTTGAATGGTAATTATTGAAAGCGAAAGAAAACGGCTGCTGAATGCTTCGTAAGTACGTACATAACTGAACGTTATGTACAGTATACAGAAAGTAGGCGTGTGATAAAGTGGAAACTAAAGTCTGTTCAAAAATCTTTGGCGCTGGGTACATCCCGCAGTGTCCCGAATTTATGCGTGGTGTGAACCCCATACATGTATATATGGATCTATTCCTCTCATCAACCAGACTTTTGCTAATCAGAGAATATGCTGTTCTCGAAATTTGCATATTGAACTTCAGTTAGAAGCAAGAAGCCTGACAAAAAAATCGACTTTTTTGGCAAAGCGCCAATTTTTCTGCCGATACCAGATTCGCATTCCCCAACCTTCAGGCATCTCGAAAATACTACCATATATGGGTCTACGATCAACCCTACCAAAGTTACACTCGATTTTCTAACGCCGACAAGCGGTCAAAATTTTGTTCTCCCATAGTTAAGCAGAAAAATTCATTCAAGATCGAACACATGGGGGTTTCTTTCCTCCAATCAATTTCAGCTTCACGGTTCTATGTTATTTCGGACATGCTGAATCCAGCGGTCACAGTGGTTTTGCTCTACCACTTTGATTTCTGCTAGAAATTTGACCTCGAAGTTAGGGTGTCCACCCAAATTTCATGAACAGCCTTACCCAATGTATCTTGCGTGGCCCTGGTCGAAACCCCATACATGTATATATGGATCTATTCCTCTCATCAACGAGATTACAATACTGTTCTCGAAATTTGCATATTATGCTTTAGTTAGAAGAAAGAGGCCTGACAAAAAAATCGACTTTTTTGGCAAAGCGCCAATTTTCATGCCGATACCAGATTCGGATTCCCCAGTCTTCAAGCATCTCAAACATACTACCATATATGGGTCTACGATCAACCCTACCAAAGTTACACTCGATTTTCTAACGCCGACAAGTGGTCAAAATTTTGCTGTCCCATAGTTAAGCACAAAAATTAATTCAAGATCGAACACATGGGGTTTTTTTTCCTACAAGCAATTTCAGCTTCACGGTTCTATATTATTTCGGACATGCTGAATCCGGCGGTCACACTGGTTTTGCTCTACAGCTTTGATTTTTGCTAGAAATTTGACCTCGAAGTTAGGGTGTCCACCTGAATTTCAGAAAGTGTTGTTGTCTTGTCGGCATTAGAAAATCGACTGTAACTCTGGTAGAGTTGATCGTAGACCCGTATATGGTAGTATTTTCGAGATGCCTGAAGGTTGAGGAATCCGAACCTGGTATCGGCAGAAAAATTGGCGCTTTGCCAAAAAAGTCGATTTTTTTGTCAGGCCCCTTTCTTCGAAGCAAAGTACAATATGCAAATTTCAAGAACAGTATAGTAATCTCGTTGATGAGAGGAACAGATTCATATATACATGTATGGGGTTTTGACCAGGGCCACACAAGATACATTAGGTAAGGCTTTTCATGAAATTCAGGTGTACACCCCCATGTGTTCGACCTTGAATGAATTTTTGTGCTTAACTATGGGAGAGCAAAATTTCGACCGCTTGTCAGCGTTAGAAAATCGAGTGTAACTTTGGTAGGGTTGATCGTAGACCCATATATGGTAGTATTTTCGAGATGTCTGAAGGTTGGGGAATGCGAATCTGGTATAGGCACAAAAATTGGCGCTTTGCCAAAAAAGTCGATTTTTTTGTCAGGCTTCTTGCTTCTAACTGAAGTTCAATATGCAAATTTCAATTACAGTATAGCAGTCTCGTTGATGAGAGGAACAGATCCATATATACATGTACAGGGTTCACACCACGCATAAATTCGGGACACTGCAGGATGTACCCAGCGCCAAAGATTTTTGAACAGACTTTAG